>CAUDMG010000786.1:1290000-1310000 GCA_958450375.1 Homarus gammarus | reverse complement strand
TTTCTTCCCTTTGTCTCTGTTTATCACCTATTGTGTGTATGTCTCTCCGTTATAGAATGAGAAACAGCGTTGATAGGAAATAAATTGTTTGTTCATAATTATATCACAGTTGGTGTGTTTGTGTGTCATATCTATACATACACACATACATACATACACACATACATGCATACATACATACACTCACAAAACAATGACACCAGTCCATTTAAACTTAGCAGACAAAAACATTTCACCCACACACACGTCATGATTCCGCCCAAACTATTACTGTAATTTCGATTTTATTTCACAAACCCAATTTTACGGTGGCCATTATGCAAATTACGACTTGTGATTAAAGTAATCTGTGAATCCTGCCTAATGTGGGGGAGCTTATTAGCCGATAACAGTGATAAGGCCCACACACACACACTCACACACTCACACACACACACACACACACACACACACACACTCACACACACACACACACACACACAGTAAGGGGTTATGATGATGGTTAGAGATAGAGTGATTAAGGGGAAGTAATTATGATACACAACTCGTAGTGATGTTTTGATGATGGTTGTGACAGTTTACTATTGGCTGAGCTGTTGTAGTTATGATGGCTGGAATGGCTTTATTATAATTAATTTTATTATTGTTATTATAAGCATTGCTGTTGAAGTCATTGTTGCAATTAGTTTTTAATCTGTAATAATAATGATGATGATGATGATAGTGATGATAGTAATGATACGCCTACGACTACTGGTATAAAGTGATAATAATAATAATAATAATGTTTATATACGCGTCATCAGTAAAAAAAAATCAACTTAGCAAAAATTAGTTTCCATGGTTCAAGTAGCCTACTGTATGGTATAAGACGCTTCTATTTTATCTTCAAAAACAGTAATTATCATTTACTGTAGATGGATGACAAGTCTACGAAATGTGTTAAAATGTGTAGAAGTTGATGAAGGAAATGAAGGCAATTTACACTCGTGAGATACCGCCGCTGTGGTGGGTCAGGCAGCGACGTCGTAGCCAAGTTTGTCCGTGTCGGTGTTAGACGCTGCCTAACACCATGTTATAATCTATTATCCAATACCCGTGTACCGGCGACCCGACCACCGGCGACACGACCACTCACTCACCTCGATACAGTCAGCAGCAGCAGCAGTCGTAGTCAGTCATAATATTTTGTTACAGGTCGTCGAAGCCAGTCAGTCAGTCAATAACCCGAACACAGAGACGCACGCGTAATGTCACTTGTCAACAAAGGTTCATCACTTACACAAACAAACAGTTGATGTATTGTCCAAGTGTCGGGGTCGTTGGTGTGTGAAATGGAGTGAATTTATTTAGCTTTTTTTTTTGTTGTTGTGTAAGTTTGTTCTTCATTTACGAATACGTGTTGAGCGTCGATGGTTGATTTACGAGCAACAGAGAGATTCGTAAACAAGGGGGGGGGGGGTTATTTGCACGGACACACACAGAAACTCTCTTAAATCGGCCATTGATAGTTCAGGTAACGGAGGTGAGGTGTGTGGACTTGTTGACACAGCCTAGTGGTAGGCGGCCCCAGTTATTATTTATGACACACACACACACACTCACACACACACACACACACTACTAACGATAATAATACATTCATGAATATAGTAATAATAATAATGAATGCGAGAGGATAATGTAATGCATTAATAATAATAATAATAAATTGTATAAGATATAATGATAATGGACAGTAATAATGATAATGACATAATATACGGAATAAAGATGGAGGTGAGAAGTATATGTAGGATTTGAATGTATATTGTATAAAATATACCCCCCCCCCCGCTTCTCCCCTCCCCCCGCCTCCCTCATTTATGCCCATTATCCCATAAGTCAAACAAATATAATTATCTACATTAACTAAGCCTTATGTAACTACTCATTCGTAACGTAATGTATCGTAATCTACTCTGAATTCACCCCCATTATGACATGTACCTAGTTGCTCCTAACCTAACCTGTCAGAAACGTTTATTATTACAATCACCATACCTGTAAATACAACTGTTAAGTTACACACACACACACAGCCACACACACCCACACACACAGCCACACACACACACACACACACAGCCACACACACACACCCACAGCCACACACACACACCCACAGCCACACCCCACACACACACACACCCACAGCCACACCCCACACACACACACACCCACAGCCACACCCCACACACACACACCCACAGCCACACCCCACACACACACACACACCCACAGCCACACCCCACACACACACACACACAGCCACACCCCACACACACACCCACACACACACACACACGCACACACACACCCCCCCCCACACACCCCCCCCCACACACCCCCCCCCACACCCCACCACACACCCCCCCCACACACACACCCCCCCACACACACACACCCCCCACCCACACACACCCCCCACACACACCCCCCCACACACACCCACCCCACACACCCACCACACACACACACACCACACACACACACACACACACCCCCCCCACACACACACACCACACACACACACACACCCCCCCCCCACACACACACACCACACCACACACACACACCCCCCCCCCACACACACACACCACACACACACACACACCCCCCCCCCCACACACACACACCACACACACACACACACACCCCCCCCACACACACACACCACACACACACACACACACACAGCCACACACACACACACACACACCCCACACACACAGCCACCCCCCCCCCCACACACACACAGTCACACACACACACACAGCACACACACACACACACACACACTCTGTTTTATATTACTCACTATATCTCCATTATTTACCATAAGCACTTAATTAACTCTCTATGTGCAGCTGAATTAAGAAAATATGTCGCTGAATAAATACCATTGTTGACAATATAGTATATAATACATATTTGTGTTTTGTAGTGGTGGTATAGTGTGGTGGTGGTATAGTGTGTATACTATCAGTGTTAGTATGGTGTGTGTGTATACTATCAGTGTTAGTATGGTGTGTGTATACTATCAGTGTTAGTATGGTGTGTGTGTAGACTATCAGTGTTAGTATGGTGTGTGTGTAGACTATCAGTGTTAGTATAGTGTGTGTGTATACTATCAGTGTTAGTATAGTGTGTGTAGACTATCAGTGTTAGTATGGTGTGTGTAGACTATCAGTGTTAGTATGGTGTGTGTAGACTATCAGTGTTAGTATAGTGTGTGTAGACTATCAGTGTTAGTATGGTGTGTGTGTATACTATCAGTGTTAGTATGGTGTGTGTAGACTATCAGTGTTAGTATAGTGTGTGTAGACTATCAGTGTTAGTATGGTGTGTGTATACTATCAGTGTTAGTATGGTGTGTGTAGACTATCAGTGTTAGTATAGTGTGTGTAGACTATCAGTGTTAGTATGGTGTGTGTAGACTATCAGTGTTAGTATGGTGTGTGTATACTATCAGTGTTAGTATGGTGTGTGTATGCTATCAGTGTTAGTATAGTGTGTGTAGACTATCAGTGTTAGTATAGTGTGTGTAGACTATCAGTGTTAGTATGGTGTGTGTATACTATGTGTTAGTATAGTGTGTGTAGACTACCAGTGTTAGTATAGTGTGTGTAGACTATCAGTGTTAGTATGGTGTGTGTATACTATGCAGAGAACACCTCGATACTCTCGCCAGATGTTAGGAATTCTACCAAGCGGTGTTTTGCCTCTGCCTCTCCCTTACACCTCCCCCCCCCCTTCCCTCCCCACTAGTCTCCCTATCCCTCTCTCCTTCCCTCACTCTCTTAGCCTCCCTGTCCCTCTCTGTATCTCTTCTAACCTACCTGCCCCCACTCTCCCTCCTGTCTTTCTAGCCTCCTTTCCCCATCTCTCTTCCCAGACTCCCTGTCCCTCCCTCCCTCCCCACCTCTTAGCCTCCCTCTCCCAGCCTCCCTGCCCCTCCTTCACCCCCCCAATAAAGCGAGACGGATCTGAACACCCCCTCAACAAGGCTTCTCTTGAGTGTGACAAATCGTCGGGGTTAATATTATCAAGAGGCGGGAGGGTGGTGATGGTGAGCCGCCAGGGACGACCACCACGCTGTTGCAAGATAATTTTTGTTTACCCAGAGGTGATCCCCAGGGGTCTGACTCTGTCACCTCAAAGACCTGCCGCTGGGGGCTGTTGTAGACCCTTCTACTACCCCTTACTGCTGCCCCTCACTGCTACCCTTACTGCTGCTGCTCCTTCAATCCCCCAGGGAGTTAAGGTTCAGGGGATAAATAATAGACACTGGCTGAATATGGCTGAGTTAACCTAATGAGTGATTGCCAGTGTCTGACTGTCTTAGGTCGGTGTATCAGACGGCGTTCATTAATGGTGTAAGGTTTTAATGAGGTGATACGAAGGATTTAATGTAGTCTTAGAATAGTGTTGGGTTATGGCGTTAGGTTTAGCCTTTGTTAACTCAGTAAAATGTCTTATAGTTATGACGTAAAGGTATTTGTTTGATGATATTGAGGTGTAGATGAATGTAAAGTATGTATGATGGTTTACAGTAGAGTATAACTAAGGTAGGGTGTATTACAGTTTACAGTAGAGTATAATAAGGTTCAGTTTGTATTAGTTTACATGGTGGGGATATAAAGGTGACTCTTTTGGCGTTAAGTCTTGTTAGTCCACAGCTGGTGTTGGTTTTGCGGCTTCCTCACTCTCCCTCACCCCAGTCCTCCCTCACCCCAGTCCTCCCTCACCCCAGTCCTACCTCACCATCCTCCCTCACCCCGACAATTCTTCCTCACCCCCACCATCCTTCCTCACTCTTCCTAACCTCTTATCTCCCTCACTACCCACCCCCTCCCTCACTACCCTCCACCCCCTCCCTCACAACCCTCCACCCCCTCCCTCACAACCCTCCACCCCCTCCCTCACTACCCACCCCCTCCCTCACTACCCTCCACCCCCTCCCTCACCCCTACACCACAATTAGCACACCTCGTCTCCATCAACACCACATGACCCTTCACTCGCTTGTATTTCCCTCAAGGATCACGTGACCTAACCTGACCTCCTGCTGCCGTCACTTGACCCCTTGGCCCCTCGTAAGGTCATTATGTACATCATTACTCCCACCAACGCCAGCCATACCTCACCGCCTGTCTCACCCAATCACCGCTAGATGTCACCACAACGACAAACTCCCGACATGTTTGTAGACGTTACCTCAAGATGTGTTTTTTTTCCTTCGTCCAAATTACAATTGTTTTGAGTTTATTTATAAATGATTTTCTGGTCTGGTATCGTTGTTTGGTATTTGAACTCGTAATTGGGAATCATTTAGCGTCCTGGGAATGATTTATACGACTGTAAATCATTCCTGATCACAACTATAGTCATTAACCACAAACACCTAATTAGGTTTTCTTTTCTTCGTCTAAATTACAGGCTTTTGTGTTTATTTACAAATTGGTTTTTTTTCTAGTATTGAACCACTACTTGTGTTACGAACTCTAAATTAGGAATGAATTTAGTGTTTTCTGAATGTTTATATCTGGCTATAAATCAGTGAGAAAGAGAGTTACTGTTTACTGTACTTGTGTTCGTGTCACCGTCTTAAATAACAGTTCTCTTAGTATACGACTCGCTTATACGACTAGAGGCTGTTTTATACGTCTATATAACCCGAATGGATTTAGTACACGCTTTTATAAGACGAGAGACTCTGCTATAAACCTATATAACCTTAATGGATATAGTACACGAGTATAGAATATATTGATATATTTTATAGATAAGACTAGTAACTTAACCAATATGTATGTGTGTGTATGTACAAATACAGTAATTATGATACACAACAAAATACTGATAACTGTGATAATATGCATATACTGTTTCTAGGTATACATTATATACTTGTCATAGATATACTCAACTGTATATATGTGAGGTATGAATGTCGTAACAATACACGATATCGTAAGTTTACAATAACGTCGTTTTCTGTGAGTGTAGAAAACGTAGTGAGGGGCGAGTTATTATACGTCGTTCTGTTTACGTTTAGTTACGTTAAGTTTTAAGGTGAGTTACGTTGAGTTAGGTTAGATTACGTAATATAATATTAGGGTAAAGGAGAAGTTACATTATAATAGGTTAAAGTTACGTTTCATAAAGCTAGTTTGGGTGGAAAAAGTTACATTAGACTAAATTAAGTCAAGATTGCATTTAAGAGCGACTAGGGTGAGGTTAGGTTAGATGAGGTGTAGGATTATGTTACCCAAAGCTATATAGATTACCTACGGACAAGGAACAAACAATAACAGACTCTTCTCTATACACTAAGTCGCCTCATGCCCCGTGTACAGTCCGTGATGAGATACAACTGGACAGACACTGGGCAGAGTCGAAATAATTTCACTCCATGATAAAATTTACTTTCATAGACTGTACATTGACCTGTACTTGTGAGAGTGTAAAAATGATGAATATTATACCAAGGTGAGAGGGAGGGAGGGGCGGGGGGAGGGGTGAGAGGGTGGGGCGGGAGGGGGAGGTGGTGAGTGAGAGGGGCGGGCAGGGGGAGGTGGTGGTTGAGAGGGGCGGGCAGGGGGGAGGTGGTGGGTGAGAGGGGCGGGCAGGAGGGAGGTGAGTGGTAGTCTAACAGTGTAGCGGAAGTTGTGAGTAAGAATTTTAGTTAAATATAACATCTTATCGAGGTGCTGTACAAGCGAGTGTAGCGAAGTTTAGGAGGAGAGTGTAGCGTAAAGTGGATTTGGTGTGGTGAAGTGTAGTGTAGTGTGAGTGTGGTGTAGCGAGAGTGTAGAGTGGTGTGGGTGTCGTGTGGTGAAGTGTGAGTGTTTTGTGGTGTGTGGTGTGGGTAACTTGGGTGTGGTGTGGGTAACTTGGGTGTGGTGTGGTAACGTAGGTGTCGTGTGCTGTGAGATGGTAACGTGGGTGTGGTGTATGGTAGCCGTGTGCCGGGTGGTGGCAGCGTGGGTGTGGTGTGGTGGCAGCGTGGGTGTGGTGTGTGGTGGCAGCGTGAGTGTGGTGTGTGGTGGCAGCGTGGGTTTATTGTGTGGTGTCAGGGTGGGTATAGTGTGGTGGCAGCATGGGTGTGGTGTGTGGTGGCAACATGGGTGTGGTGCCAACATGGGTGTGGTGGCAACGTGGGTGTGGTGTGTGGTGTCAGCATGGGTGTGGTGTGTGGTGGCAGCATGTGTGTGGTGTCAACATCGGTGTGGTGGCAGCTTGGGTGTGGTGAGGTGGTGGCAGCGTGGGTGTGGTGTCAGCATGGGTGTGGTGTGTGGTGGCAACATGTGTGTGGTGTCAGCATGGGTGTGGTGGCAGCGTGGGTGTGGTGTGGTGGCAACATGGGTGTGGTGGCAGCATGGGTGTGGTGGCAGCGTGGGTGTGGTGGCAGCGTGGGTGTGTGGTGGCAGCAGCATGGGTGTGGTGTGTGGTGGCAGCGTGGGTGTGGTGTGTGGTGTTAGCGTGGGTGTGGTGTGGTGTTAGCGTGGGTGTGGTGTGTGGTGGCAGTATGGGTGTGGTGTGTGGTGGCAGCGTGGGTGTGGTGTGTGGTGGCAGCCAGGGTGTGGTGTGTGGTGGCAACATGGATGTGGTGTGTGGTGGCAGCGTGGGTGTGGTGTGTGGTGGCAACATGTGTGTGGTGTCAACATGGGTGTGGTGGCAGCGTGGGTGTGGTGTGTGGTGGCAACATGGGTGTGGTGGCAGCCAGGGTGTGGTGTGTGGTGGCAACATGGGTGTGGTGGCAACATGGGTGTGGTGGCAGCCAGGGTGTGGTGTGTGGTGGCAACATGGGTGTGGTGGCAGCGTGGGTGTGGTGGCAGCGTGGGTGTGTGGTGGCAGCAGCATGGGTGTGGTGTGTGGTGGCAACATGGGTGTGGTGTGTGGTGGCAACATGGGTGTGGTGGCAGCCAGGGTGTGGTGTGTGGTGGCAACATGGGTGTGTGGTGGCAGCGTGGGTGTGGTGGCAGCAACATGGGTGTGGTGTGTGGTGGCAGCAGCATGGGTGTGGTGTGTGGTGGCAACATGGGTGTGGTGGCAGCCAGGGTGTGGTATGTGGTGGCAACATGGGTGTGGTGGCAGCGTGGGTGTGGTGGCATCGTCAACTCCTGTCAGCCAACATTTACGGTAGATTGTACTCGGCCACTGATGAATTATATAAGCTGTCAGGGAGCACTAGTGTGTGTCCGAGGTGTACCACACAGCTCCCTCACCTGTCCTGGGGGAGACGCAGCCCTCAGGAGCCTGCCCTTTAAGGAACCAGCCCTCGACTATCCGCCCATAGGGATGCTTTCATGTGATCAGTTGTATGGTGTGGGGGGTGTTGTATGGTGTGGGGGGTGTTGTATGGTGTCGGGGGTGATGTATAGTGCGGGGGTGATGTATAGATGAGGGGGAGTGTTGTATAGTGACTGAGTGTTGAATGATGTCAAGGTTGTGATGTGTTTTATAGTGGTAGGGTGTCTTATGACGTATGTTCCAGTGTATTCTAGAGTGAGTATGGTGTAGATTATAGTGTACGAGAGAGAGAGAGAGAGAGAGCATGGGTAGTGGGAGAGAAGGTTGAGTGTGGAGAAGGAAGAGGGGGAGAGAAAGGGAACAAGGGAGGTGAGAGAGAGAGAGAGAGAGAGAGAGAGAGAGAGAGAGAGAGACTTCCTCAGACAGTGGTGTGTTTGTGGTGAGAATTTTGCAAGAGGTGTATCCAGACTACACAGCTTCCCTCCCTCACACACCTGTTGCTCACACCCCCCCCCCCCCCCTCCTCCTCTTCCTTCCTCCCAGGGCAGGTGAGGCTGATATCCCAGTGTGCCTCGCCTGACGTAACAGTGCCTGGCGATACTTGAGGAAATGTTATGTTTTTTTTTTCTTTATTATTTGTGTAATGGTAATGATATATCTACTTTATTATGGTAGTGATGATAATGGTGGTGATTATCTTGGTGGTGATATTGTGTAAGTTGTGGTGAAAGACGGAAGCTGCCTCACACCTCTCCCTCCCTCCCGCCATCACCAGGTCGTAATGCTAATTATGATATGACTTGTTTAGTAAATATTGGGGTGAGGAAGGGAGGAGGGTGTGTGTGTGGGGAGAGAGGGAGAGAAGGTGAGAGAGAAAGAGAGAGATTAAAGATATCATCATCATCATAATCATCATCATCATCATGTCTTTCAAATGATATTAACTTAATCTTATATTACAACTTCTGGAAATAGTGTACTTAAAAATACAGTCGTTATAGAGGTTATTCTCACCCTGGGGTTTGGTTTGGTTAGGTTAGGTTTGGTTTGGTTAGGTTAGGTTTGGTTTGGTTTGGTTAGATTAGGTTTGGTTTGGTTAGGTTAGGTTAGGTTAGAACTTTGTTTACACCACGGAGCTGCTGTCGTCCACTGTCTCAAACAACTCTTGGTACTCGTTGTCGCCTCACGAACCTACATCACGTGATATTTACTCTGGAATTTTCTTGATAATTGTTCTTTGAAGATTCTGGGTGTGTCTGTGTCTATATCTGTGTCTCGTGTCTGTGTCTCGTGTCTGTGTCTGTGTCTGTGTCTATCTTTTATAGTCAGTCATTTCTTAGAGCTTTTTTTTTGTATTTCTGTCGCCATTGGACATTTTATGGATATTAGATCACATGAAGATTAACCACCCCATATTTAACGTAATGTCATCGAATTTAATCTCCCAAGTAGCGCTACATTAGGTTAGGTTAGGTTATGGTTAGGTTATGGTTAGGTTAGATTAGGGTGGTTGATTTTAAAGTGAAATAAGCTGGGAAGTCTAATCTACAGGTATCCGATTATACTCTTAAGGTCACCTGAGAGAGAGAGAGAGAGAGAGAGAGAGAGAGAGAGAGAGCAGGCGGTTTAAACTAGCTGGGCGTAAAACTGTTCATACTGGTTGGTGAGTCGACCCTACACTACCACCCTTCACACACACACACACACGCACGCACGCACGCACACACACACACACACACACACACACACACAGCCGCTGAACTTTCCGCCTCACTGGACGGAAAACTGCCGCCTCTTCTCCCCTCTGCCACCCCTTCCCTCAATAACCCCTCGACGTTCCCCCCTCCCTTACCCCTTCCCTCACCTCTTCCATCACCCCTCACCCCTTCACCCTTCCTGCAGAAAATATCAACAAATATGGGAGGTAAAAGCTACCCGCCATACACCATATTTCTGCTTTCGTTAGTTAGGAATTCCTCAAGATTAGACGACCCTCACCAGTCACCAGCTTACTTCACTTTATGATTACCTAGCCTAACCTAATCTAACCTAATCTAACCTTACCTAGCCTAGCCTAACCTAACCTTACCTAGCCCAGCCTAACCTAACCTTACCTTGCCTAGCCTAACCTAACCTAACCTAATCTAACCTAACCTAACCTAACCTAACCCCATCAGGTAGCGCTAGGGTGTTTAATCATCAGGTAAAATAAGCTGGACGGGGGTGTCTAATCTTCATGTGATCCGTCAGAGTGAGTGAGCGAGCCTGTGAGATCCGTTGTCACGTCTCTGGTACACTGTAACGTACCCGAACCCCTCAGGGACTTAAAAACCCACTATCCCTGAACCCAAGAGACCCTCCCTCCCTCCCCCTCCCTCCATCCTTCCCTCCCTCTTTCTGTACCTCCCTCCCTCCATCCTTCCCTCCCTCCCTCCCTGTTTCTCTCCCTCCCTTCCTCCCTCCCTCCCTCAGCTGCGTTCCCACACACCTCCTCGCGCGACAAACCGACTAACCGACGGATGCTCGACCACGACACCCCCACAGCCTGCCAAAACAACCCACCACGCCCTCAACACCACATGTCCGCCTCTTCCCTCCCCCTCCCCCAACACATGTCCGCGCCCACCACCGCATGTCCACACCGCCCACCACCACACCTGCACCACTTCTACAGTGACCAGCCGCAGGAGGTCGCTAGTCCAAGGGTGGGACCTGGGAGAGAGAGAACATCCTCTCTCTCTCTCTCTCTTTCTCTCTCCCTCTCCCTCTCCCTCTCCCTCTCAACACCCCTTCCCCCCCCACACAACACCACATCCCCCCCTCCCACACACCTCCCCTACACACACCCCCTCCCCTCCACATACCTCCCCTACACACACCCCCTCCCCCCACATACCTCCCCTACACACACCCCCTCCCCTCCACATACCTCCCCTACACACACCCCCTCCCCCCACATACCTCCCCTACACACACCCCCTCCCCCCCACATACCTCCCCTACACACACCCCCTCCCCCCCACATACCTCCCCTACACACACCCCCTCCCCCCACATACCTCCCCTACACACACCCCCTCCCCTCCACATACCTCCCTACACACACCCCTCCCCTCCACATACCTCCCCTACACACACCCCCTCCCCCCACATACCTCCCCTACACACACCCCCTCCCCCCCACATACCTCCCCTACACACACCCCCTCCCCCCCACATACCTCCCCTACACACACCCCCCTCCCCCCCACACACCCCACATTACGTGTTGATGAGGTGACGGTAAACCCTCGACTGGTTCACACGAGTCCTCCTGGTTTAATACGGAACTATTAAGGAAGATTAGCATTATGAGGAAGGTGAAGGGGGGTGAGGGTTAATATACCTGGTTTTAATTATGAACGAGCCGAGGTTTATTTTCTTGTGGGTTTAAGGGGTTTTTTTTTTAACTTGTATGCGCATATTCACCTACTCTCTCTCTCTCTCTCTCTCTCTCTCTCTCTCTCTCTCTCTCTCTCTCTCTCTCTCTCTCTCTCTCTCTCTCTCTCTCTCTCCACACACATCATTAAGGGGCCAGGGATAATTAGGTACCGTCGACCCTCAGACTTTTAAAGAGCTTTGTTGGCGGCGCATAATGTGAGCTGAGACAGTGACCCCCTCATACTGCCCCGCTCCTTACTCCTTATTCTGTCCTTTCTCTCCTTAGCCCTTTCTCTCTCTCCTTACTCATTATTCTCTCTCTCCTTATTAATTATTTTCTCTTCTTATTCCTTATTCTCTATTCTTACGACACTCTGAGAAACCCTCTTAGGATACGTCTTCTTTTCTGAAATTTACGTGAAAAACTCAGAGTTACGACGAAATCCCAATATAACGTGAAAATCCCCGAGTTACGAATAAATCCCCTGAATTACGATAAAAAAAGTACGTGAAAATCCCACTTACGACAAAATCTCAATATAATGTGAAAATCCCAGAGTTACGAATAAAAACTCGAAATTACGACAAAAAATCCAGAATTACGAGAAAAAAAAAAACGTTTCTATGATCCTACGAGACTAGCGGTGGTATGTGTCAAGTCCTAAAGAGAAGCGAATATATTTCTCCCACCCTACACAAGCCGCCTCCCTTACCCCTCTTATTTTATGGGAATTATGAGTAGATTGGGTTGTGTGTAGCCTCCCTCAGCCTCCTCCTCTACCCGTCTTTTGATCTCCGCCACATACAAGGATATGCTGGAGACGTTTTTATGACGTGTTTTGGGTAATCCGCCTCGACGTAGAGAGGTTGCTGGGTTAATGTTTATTTTTATTATTTTGTCGTCAAAAGAGAGTTGTGTTGTGATTATGATTTGGCGGGAATGTTTATTTATTTATTTATTTATTTATTTATTGTATTTTTTTGTTGAACTAAACGAAAAAAAAAAATTACGTGAATAATATTAAGTTTTGGGGGAATTTTTGGCTCTTATAAAACTTTTTTTTTTCGATTTACTACAAAAATATCAAGACCATAAGACACAAATTTATTACATACATAAAACTAGTGTGTAATGGCGGTAAATCTACGCTGTGACTACCGTAACTTGATAGTAGGTTAGGTTATGTTACGGGTAGACATAATTATACACTGTTATGTGAGTCACTACACTTTAAATATACAGCCCAGTGTAGCGGTGATGTTGGGGGTATACATGAGTAGGTATACATAGGAATACATATCTATACTTACAAAACATGCGTAAATATGCAGAACTGTACTTTATACATTATTATTATTATTATTATTATTATTATTGTTATTATTATTTTTATTATTATTATTATTATTATAACGAATTTTAATTTTTTATTTATATTTTTAGAAGATTATGGGTGACAGACACAGAAACAATCCGAAAGACAGATACAGAAACACAGTTATTTGTACAAGACGAGAAGCCTAACACACACACGCACACACACACACACACACAGAGGCACAAAAAAGAGTGAACATGTTTGGTGAGCGTGTATGAGAAGTGTCAGGTCACATCAGGTCCCGTGCCTATACTGGTTGACCCCGCGCCCGCCTCCCCCTCCACGCCTGCCAGCCACACCGCTCACTTCCAGACACATTTCTCGCCTCAACGCCTTACTCTTTCCTTCTTTCATCCAATATTTCCCGGAAAGTTTAAAATTTCATGTTATATTCGTTATTTTTCTTGTAGTTTTTTTTATTGTGTAGTTTTTGTAGTTGTTGATATGTAAGTATTGGCGGGTCATGTTGGAAAGCCTATAATTATACGTTTTGTCAAGATTTTTACTTAACTCTCTTTTTCATCAGAATATCGTAGTTTTTCGGGTGTTTATATTTAATTTTATAATATATTCAATATAAATAAAGTTAGAATTATATGGATTAGTGAGGATAAATTCAGAAATAATCGAGAAAAGGTCGGCCACGGTTACCACTCGTCACTTGTCAGCCACAGTTGTCACTTTAAAATTCCATCACAGGGAGAAAATTAAACGTCTCTTAATTTTACGGGTTCTTATTCCCCTCATCTCATTATACTGGCAGGATATTATGTTGTCGTAGTTTGTCTGTCTGTCTGTCTATGTATCCAGTAATACATAACATTTGAGTGGTTTTTTTAATAATATATCTCCTAAGTTCCTGGACCAGATCAAGATATAGTTAGTTTAGTTTTTAGATCACGTTCCAATATTCAGTTTAGTCAATTGGCCGTGTCAGATGCAGCGGTGTTAGTTAAGTTACCTAAATTACTTTGTATTTTAAAATTAATCACCATAGCATCTCAATTTCAGTTTGTGTTGGTAAATAAATGTCTATATTATGTGTTAGATAATTTTTGGCCATAAAACGTTGGTGATGTGTGAGATAATTAAGGATTTTATAACAAGATCATTGAACCAGTGTAGATGGCGGGGTAATGTGTGTGGTGCTGTGTACTATTGCTGCCTACACTAATTAAAATAATGATAATTATTGTATGCTATGTTAAAGTTTGTATTTATAAATGATAATTGGGTGTTAAAATGGGTAAAATAAATGATAATTGGGTGTTAAAATGGGTAATTATTAAGGAATGAGTTGGTGGTAACGGGGAGGAAGATCCGCCACGCTTCCCGATCTTCATTTGTCAATCAGAAGTCGGGGCTTTGAATTGATTTTACCCAAGTTTATTGTATAATCTTTTTTTATTCTTTATTGTCTGTGTACTGTAGATAAGTGTGATATTTATTGAAGAAATTAAAAAGATGGTTGGAAATTGAGAGAGAGAGAGAGAGAGAGAGAGAGAGAGAGAGAGAGAGAGAGAGAATGTTTCCCCCTAGTGAGTCAGCCTAGTGACCGTAAATAGATAGATAGATAGATAGATATTAAATCAACAAACAAATTTACTTCGGTTTATCTTGTACGTAAACACATATAAACAGCGTAAACAATGGTAAACAAACCTTAAGTCGATTTAACCAATAGCCGAAGGGGAAAAAATAAATCATATTATTTTTAACTATTTTACATCAAATATAACTAAAACTCTGACCTTTAATTTTACGTAGTTTGATATTATTCTAAGAGGTGAAATAATAAAGAAATGTGTAAGGAAATACCTCGACACGCTTCCCGCTGTTCATTTGTCACTCAGAGGCTGGCGCTGAGTGTCAACATGGTGGCTGGCGGCTCGTGACACCTCGCTCGGTTTTTTCTTTCCCCCCGTTGCGCCTCCTGACGTCTTTATAAATACCAGGAAACTGACGCTAAAATGCTGACATTTGTATCGACTCCTGACGTCTTGAAATATATAGAGCATTAATTTACCACCAGTGCTAAATAACCGGAAATTTTGGTAATAACAATAGTATGAACATTAGATACTACTACTACTACTACTACTACTAATAATAATAATAATAAAGTAGGTACTGTATTGTGTGTGTGTGTGGATATTCAGACATATTGATAGAGACTTATAGGTCTATAAATGAGACGTCTTCTTAAGCCACTAGTTACCAGGAACCACAGAAAACGGTGTCGCAGGTCATTAGGAAACCGGAAATAGAGGAAACGGGATCCTGTGTTTTGGTGTACAAATTGAGGCAGGAGATGGTGGTGTGGGGTGACAACTTAACGTCTTCCCCCCCCCCCCCTCTTAAAACCCTCCCTTTTCATCTCTTTCCCTCTTCTCCTCTCCTCCTTCCTCCGTGACCCTTCCCTCTCTCCCTACCTCACCTTCTTTCATCCTCTCATCTCCTCCTCTCCCTCAATACTCCTCCTAACCCTCCCCCCCCTTTTCTCCCCTCTTCCCTCCTCCCTTCCATCAACACCTCTCCTACTTCCCCTTTTCTACCCCCTCCTCTCTCCATCCCCCCCTCTCCTCTCACTCCCCCTTCACACACACTGTAGTTTTTCCTGTAGCAAATTACAATTATTATATTTTTTGTATTGTATATATACATGTTGAACTACTGTAATGTGAGCTTGTGTGTATGTATGTATATATGTGTGTATGTATGTATGTATGTATGTATGTATGTATGTATGTCTATTTACCTAGTTATTCAAAAATTCCTGTAATAATTTCATAAGTTTCATAATTAAGTCGACTGTTTTCTCTAGATAAACTACGTGTGTGAGTGTGTGTGTGTGTGTGTGTGTGTGTGTGTGTGTGTGTGTTGGGTTGTGGTTAGTGAGGTGGGGGGAGGGAAGGGGGTAGGAAGATAGGGGGGAGAAAGGAGGGAGAGAGAAGGAACAAGAATAATGGTCAGAAGAGAGGAAACAATAGATTAGAAAACCAACACTCCCTGGGGTGTGTGGGTGTAGAGGCCTGGGGTGTGTGGGTGTAGAGGCCTGGGGTGTGTGGGTGTAGAGGCCTGGGGTGTGTGGGTGTAGAGGCCTGGGGTGTGTGGGTGTAGAGGCCTGGGGTGTGTGGGTGTTGAGGCCTGGGGTGTGTGGGTGTAGAGGCCTGGGGTGTGGGTGTAGAGGCCTGGGGTGTGTGGGTGTAGAGGCCTGGGGTGTGTGGGTGTAGAGGCCTGGGGTGTGTGGGTGTAGAGGCCTGGGGTGTGTGGGTGTAGAGGCCTGGGGTGTGTGGGTGTAGAGGCCTGGGGTGTGTGGGTGTAGAGGCCTGGGGTGTGTGGGTGTAGAGGCCTGGGGGGTGTGTGGGTGTGTAGAGGCCTGGGGTGTGTGGGTGTAGAGGCCTGGGGTGGTGGGTGGTAGAGGCCTGGGGTGTGTGGGTGTAGAGGCCTGGGGTTGTGTGGGTAGAGCCTGGGGTGTGTGGGTGTAGAGGCCTGGGGTGTTGTGGGGTGTAGAGGCCTGGGTGTGTGGGTGTGAGGTCTGGGGTGTGTGGGTGTTGAGGCCTGGGGTGTGTGGGTGTAGAGGCCTGG
This sequence comes from Homarus gammarus, assembly GCA_958450375.1. NCBI lineage: Eukaryota > Metazoa > Arthropoda > Malacostraca > Decapoda > Nephropidae > Homarus > Homarus gammarus. Next base: position 1,293,315 of record CAUDMG010000786.1, on the reverse strand, counting down.
GGTGTGTGGGTGTAGAGGCCTGGGGTGTGTGGGTGTAGAGGCCTGGGGTGTGTGGGTGTTGAGGCCTGGGGTGTGTGGGTGTAGAGGCCTGGGGTGTGTGGGTGTTGAGGCCTGGGGTGTGTGGGTGTAGAGGCCTGGGGTGTGTGGGTGTTGAGGACTGGGGTGTGTGGGTGTTGAGGCCTGGGGTGTGTGGGTGTTGAGGCCTGGGGTGTGTGGGTGTAGAGGCCTGGGGTGTGTGGGTGTTGAGGCCTGGGGTGTGTGGGTGTTGAGGCCTGGGGTGTGTGGGTGTTGAGGTATGGGTGTGTCCAACAGGTGTTTGTGGTCTCTTGTGGGTGTATTATACCCAGGAGGTGAAGGAGAAGTGTGGTTTCCTGTATACCTCTTCCTGTCCACACACACACACACACACACACTTGTTCTCAGTAATGACTCTGTACACCTGTGTGAGTGAGAGCCCTGAGCCGCGTACTCTCTCTCTCGTTAATTGCAATGTTCAGTTTATAATCGTGTTCTTGTTATTCTGACAGTTATGTTCTTCTTTCAGGTTCTTCTTGAAGTTCTTCCTCAAGTGTAACCAGAACTGTCTCAAGAACGCCGGTAACCCCAGAGACATGCGTCGCTTCCAGGTGAGTCAGTCTGTGTATACGTTAATACATGTATACACTGGTGTTTGTATACGTTAGTCGGTGCTTATGCGTAAACGTAATGTGAATGCACTAATACATGTATACACTAGTATGTGAACATTCATGAAACTATTCACACACACACACACACACACACACTGGTGGATGACGTCACACATGCCGCGGGTTTGTTTACACTTGAGACACCTAGCGGAGAAAAAAAATCATCATGGCTGACACTTACAAGAAACGTCGCTCCGAGTCCATCTTTCTCGAGTCCGCGTCGACGTACAGCATTAGGACCAGAGTTGCTGCGTCGTGTGTTGGATCGTCCTGTACTGAGAACAAGAATAACATATTTAATTACTAGTTGATGAGCGTTAACAGATAGGGGGTAGCGTTAGGGTACAGGGGAGTGATACGTCTTGGGTGAAAAACGATAATTTAACTCATACACATCAGAGCCATTATTTATTTTCTGGTGTTTATGGTGTTAGGTGGGGGGGGGGGGAGTAGTACAGCTCGTTGATGTTTGTGTCTGTCAGTCGCTGGTGTAGTGGAGTGAAGGACAAAGTGGTATTTATGTTTGGTATTTGGGAAGCGAGTGTTACTGAGCCTCGTCGATAACACAACTGATAAGGGAGAGGGAGGTGAGGGGGGATGAGGGAGGTGAGGAGGGTGAGAAGGATGAGGAGGGATGAGGAGGGATGAGGGAGGTGATGAGGGAGGTGAGGAGGGATGAGGAGGGATGAGGGAGGTGAGGAAGATGATAGGGAGGGAGGTGAGAAATATTAGAGGGAGAGGATAGTTAGAGATGAAGCTTGTGAGGAAGGGGAGGTGAGGGAAGTGAAGGAGGGGGGAAGTAAGGTAGGTGAGGGGGGAGGTATCACTTATTAACTCATTCCGATATACTCTATCTTAATGTATTTACCTGGTAGTGACTAGTTTATTGTGCACACCTGTTATGTCTGTGGACGGCCAAATCAAAATCAACCACTTAACAAAGGCATATGTACTATACTGACGCATCAACACAGCACTAACCGGTTGCCGTCATGTTCAGTCGTTCGTGTGGAGGCTGTGCTGTCAACATTGTCTTCGTGTGACGTCTCAGTCTCTCACTACAAGATGGCTGGTCGTCTGCTCTATGTGGCGGCCGGTATATAAATTAAATTAAATTAGTCGGTGCTGTCACAACAGAAAATGTGGTGAGGGGTGACTGGACCAATTTAAGACAGGAAATAACAGGTGAATTTTCTCTATTACTCTCTTAAGAATATTTTCATTTGACTTTTTGGAAACGTGTTTAAGTAATTCTTAAATTTTTCGAGAAGGACCTTGAAGGAGAATTAGTTTCAAGCTTATGAGTATTGTGAGTATACCACACTCTCTCTCTCTCTCTCTCTCTCTCTCTCTCTCTCTCTCTCTCTCTCTCTCTCTCACACTAGTCAGGTGTTTTTAATAATATAAACTTATTATGTTTGCTTCAAGTTGATCTCGCTGAAGTGGTTTAAAGTTTCACTCATAAGTTACATGTTGGTGAAAAAGTTAAATATTTTTACTCGCTCAGAAGTCTCGTGTTACACCGCTTAAGTTGTGTAGTAATGGAAGGTTGTGATTGGCTCATTCTCCCAGTCGATGTAAATTCTTGCATTATGATTGGTTAAAATTGTCACGATTCAGAGGGTTAGGATTCACTCTGTTTTAGTGTGATAAGTTTTGTTTGTCGTTTGTTTGGGTGTTTTAAGCGTTTGTTTTAGTTTCGAAGCAGCTCAGTCGTTCAGTTTAGATGTTCGAATCATTTTGTCTCAGAAATTCGAAGCTCTTGTGTGTGTTGGAACAGTAGTGTTCTCTGGTTCATGTGTTCGAAGCAAGTTATGGATCATCTTTTTTAGCCTGTCTTCACTTGTTGCCCAATATGGGTGTTCGAAGCGGTGAGTCGAACTTTAGCCTGGTTGATTTATTTGGTCCGGATTTTCCAAACTTCAAGGTGAACTTTTTCGGGTTGCTGTGTGACACCTAACCTAGCTTACAGTAACCTAACCTAGCTTAACCTAACCTAACTTAACCTAACAACCTAATCTAACCAACCATTACCGCGTCTCTCCTGGAACACCTCGTGAATATGTGTGTGTGTGTCCCCCCAGTGGGGTGGGCGTGACGTCTTGAGGGTGGCGAGTGGGTGTGAGAGTGGTGGAGGGTGGTGGTGATGAAGGGTGGTGGTTCTGAAGTTGGATGATGAGGATGGATGCTCAGGGTGGACAATGAGTGATGAGGGTGGGTGGTGGGTGATGAGGGTGGATAATGGGTGATGAGGGGGTGGTGGATAGTGGGTGGTGAGGGTGGGCGGTGATAAGGTAATGAGTGGTGGTGGTGTAGTCTTGGTCCCTCGGGAGGCTAGCAGCTAGTGTCTGCTCCACGCACTGAGCCCTCGCTTGTGTGTGTGTGTAAGTGCGTGTGTGTGTTTGTGTATATCTGTGTATGTGTCCGCCCACCTCCACCCCCCACCACCTTCCCTTCCTCCACCCCCATTACCCACCCACCCACCTCTCCCTCCTGTCGTGAACCCCTGCACTCCCTTCTACCAGTAAACACTCTTAATGGAGGGAAGCCTAGCACCATCTAGCGGCAGCCATTATTAGTTCTCAGCACCTATGTATTAATGGATAGATTCCCAGCACCTAGGTAT
>CAUDMG010000786.1:1242500-1285000 GCA_958450375.1 Homarus gammarus | reverse complement strand
GACGGGGTCCGCCTCTGTCTCTCAAACCTCGCTTTGACAGAGGAGCCGAAGGGTATTATTATCACCGTTAATCATATTCACGTAATAATTTAGGATGTGTTTGTTGGATGGTTGTTTTTCCTGGGGGTTTAGACCTTAGATAACCTTAGAGGGGATGGTTGAGGGAAGCGGAGGGTTGTAAGGTAGAGACGAAGCAGACGCCGCGGTCAAAGGAAGGGACTAGGAGGCGGGCGGGCGCCAGTGTTTGTGTAGGGCAGATTTATGCCGGCAGATGGCAGGCCTGCGTCTTCCGCCCTGACATGCCCGGCGGTTCTCTCATTATCACTTCTCCACCTCACTCTCTTACACCACTCTATATTTTGGGGGATAATTTGTGCTCGCAGCAACCCTAGAGACGGATGTTGTGGGAGAGGATGTTGTGTGAGGGGATGTGTGTGAGGATCTTGTGGGAGGGGATGTTGTGTGGGAGGGGATGTTGTGGGAGGGGATGTTGTGTGTGAGGATCTTGTGGGAGGGGATGTTGTGTGTGAGGATCTTGTGGGAGGGGATGTTGTGTGTGAGGATCTTGTGTGAGGGGATGTTGTGTGGGAGGGGATGTTGTGGGAGGATGTTGTGTGAGGATCTTGTGGGAGGGGATGTTGTGTGAGGGGATGTGTGTGAGGGGATCTTGTGGGAGGGGATGTTGTGTGTGAGTATCTTGTGTGAGGGGATGTTGTGTGTGAGGATCTTGTGGGAGGGGATGTGTGAGGATCTTGTGGGAGGGGATGTGTGAGGATTTTGTGGGAGAGGATGTTATGGGAGAGAGGATGTTATGGGAGAGGTTCTTGTGGGAGAGGATGTTATGGGAGAGGTTCTTGTGGGAGAGGATGTTATGGGAGAGATTCTTGTGGGAGAGGATGTTATGGGAGAGGTTCTTGTGGGAAAGGTTCTTGTGGGAGAGGATGTTATGGGAGAGGATGTTATGGGAGAGGTTCTTGTGGGAGAGGTTCTTGTGGGAGAGGATGTTATGGGAGAGGTTCTTGTGGGAGAGGATGTTATGGGAGAGGTTCTTGTGGGAGAGGATGTTATGGGAGAGGATGTTATGGGAGAGGTTCTTGTGGGAGAGGTTCTTGTGGGAGAGGTTCTTGTGGGAGAGGATGTTATGGGAGAGGATGTTATGGGAGAGGTTCTTGTGGGAGAGGATGTTATGGGAGAGGTTCTTGTGGGAGAGGATGTTATGGGAGAGGATGTTATGGGAGAGGTTCTTGTGGGAGAGGATGTTATGGGAGAGGATGTTATGGGAGAGGATATTGTGGGAGGGCATGTTGTGTGAGGGCATGTGTGTGAGGATCTTGTGGGAGCGGATATTGTGGGAGAGGATATTGTGGGAGGGGATGTTGTGTGTGAGGATGTTGTGTGAGGGCATGTGTGTGAGGATCTTGTGGGAGAGGTTCTTGTGGGAGAGGATATTGTGGGAGGGGGTGTTGTGGGAGGGGATGTTGTGTGTGAGGATGTTGTGGGAGGGGATGTTGTGTGAGGGGATGTTGTGTGTGAGGATCTTGTGTGAGGGGATGTTGTGTGTGAGGATATTGTGTGAGGGGATATTGTGGGAGAGGATATTGTGGGAGGGGATGTTGTGTGTGAGGACGTTGTGGGAGAGGATCTTGTGGGAGAGGATCTTGTGGGAGAGGATATTGTGGGTGGGGATGTTGTGTGAGGGGATGCTGTTTTTGAGGATGTTGTGGGAGAGGATGTTGTGTGAGGGGATGTTGTGGAAGAGGATGTTGTGGGAGGGGATGTTGTGGGAGAGGATGTAGTGGTAGGGGATGTGTGTGAGGATCTTGTGGGAGGATGTTGTGTGGGAAGATGTTTTGTAAGAGGATGATGTTATGTGAGAGGATGTTGTGAGAGAGGATGTTGTGTGGGAGGATGTTTTTTGAGTGGATGTTGTGTGGGAGGATGTTATTTAAGAGGATGTTGTGTGGGAGGATGTTATTTAAGTGGATGTTGTGTGGGAAGATGTGTGAGACGATGTTGTATGGGAGGATGTTCTGTAAGAGGATGATGTTATGTGAGAGGATGTTGTGAGAGAGGATGTTATTTAAGAGGATGTTGTGTAGGAGGATGTTTTTTAAGAGGATGTTGTGTTTGTAAGGGGGGGGGTTAAAGGTTTCCGGGTTGTGGTATGTGTCGGTGGCTGGATCAACAGATATATTTATAAGTTATCAGCTGTTGTATATGTTTTCGAGGACTCCTGAATTAAGATTTTGGAACCCAATTTATTTTACTCTGATAATTTAAATACGATAACCAAACTCTAATAGTGATTAAAGTTAGTCTCGGGTTAACATTAGGGTGGTTAATCTTCAGGTAAAATAAGCTGTAGTGTTGGAATATAATTATTGTGGCGCCCAGATGAGGATAAATTGTAGTAGACGTCACAGAAAGAGTCATAAACAGTGTCTCAAAAAAATGTATACACACAAGTAAGGATAATGTTGTTGCTTTAATACAAACATTCACACCATCACCACGAGTATTAGCGGCTGGGTGTATACATTATTTTGAGACACCTTTTATATTTGTTGAGTAAGTGAGGTGTAAGTAAATCATCCCTCAGCCCCTCCACCCCCGAATAGCTCTCTCTCTCTCTCTCTCTCTCTCTCTCTCTCTCTCTCTCAGCTCAATTACCACTTTTTTTTTCTTTTCCTCGAAGTGAGTAATTATGAACATCAACCACGCTTTTAAACTCAAAATGGCGGTTAAATTACATTGAGCCTTTACCATAGTCTGACATTATCTCCTTTCTGTTCGGGGGAAAAGTCGACCGCAGGATTTTTTTTTTTTTTGAGAATTTATCTATATGGCGTAATTAAAGTGAACTGGGTAAAGGGAGAATTAAAACTTACGAAGTATTTTGAGAATCTATCGTAAGTTTGGAGTTGGATAGAGAACATATTAACACTTAGGAACCTTTGAGGATACTGTACATCGTTAGTGTCTCAAGCCAGTAAGAATGAGGTTAAGAGAGTAGTGGTGGAGTGTAGCCAATCCTAGTCAAGCCAAACCACCATCCGCGTTCTACCCTCAGTAAACCAAAGACGAATTCTCACTCCCTTATCAGTGGACTCCATTCGCGCGCGAGGGATTACCCGTGTCCACTTCCCGCCAGACTTTCCCGCCTTTTTTGTCGTCACGTGACCTATTTACCCGCCATTAATCCGCCAATCCGGTGTCACTTTATCTTTCCCGCCACTCAACGTCACTTCCGCATCAGAGACTTCCTGCAGTTACCGCACATTTTTTTTTTAATTTTGTAATTGTATTGTCGTGTTTATCATTGGAAGGTGTGAGATAATAATTGATTTATTGTCGGTTTCACGTGTGTTAAATTATCATTGCTTACACGTCTCTAGATCGCCTGTTTACACACCTTTAGATCGCCTGTTTACACTCCTCTAGATCGCCTATTTACACGCCGCTATATCTCCTGTTTACACGCCTCTATGATTGCCTGTTTGTGGATCCTGTGCAAGTTGTTTACGCTCAGCTACACCACGTGAGAGTGTCATCCATGTGTTACACTTATCGCCCTCCACTGACACACTACACACACACACACTTAGGTCCTCTGGGGTGTGAGACAGACCACTTGGTGACGATGGGGAGGGGTGAAGGATGGGGGAGGGGAGCTGGTGGTGGAGTAGGGGTGGAAGGGGAGGGGTGGCGGGGTGAAGGATGGGGGAGGGGAGCTGGTGGTGGAGTAGGGGTGGAAGGGGAGGGGGCGGGGTGAAGGATGGGGGAGGGGAGCTGGTGGTGGAGCAGGGGTGGAAGGGGAGGTGGAGGGGAGGGGATGAGGGGCGAAGGAGGGGGAGGGGAGGTGGTGGTGGAAGGGGAGGTGGAGGGGAAAGGAGGTGATGGTGGGGCAGTGGAGGAGGGGTGAAAGAGGGGAGGTGATGGTGGGACATGGGGAGGAGGGGGGGAGAGGAGGTGATGATGATGGCATGGGGAGGAGGGGATGAAGGTGGGGGAGGGGGGGGGGTGAAGTAGGAGGTAGAGGTGGTGATGATTGGGAGGAGGGGTAAGTGAGAGGAATAAGTAGGCAACCCTCTCCTCTCCTCCCCTACACACACGCGCTCAATCCTACAATGCCTGAGAACCTGTAAAACACTTTTTTGTAGTGATGACAAGCGGGAGGGATGGAGGGAGGGATGGAGGGAGGGATGGAGGGAGGGATGGAGGGAGGGATGGAGGGAGGGATGGAGGGAGGGATGGAGGGAGGGATGGAGGGAGGGATGGAGGGAGGGATGGAGGGAGGGATGGAGTCAGGGATAGAGGGAGGGATGGAGGGAGGGATGGAGGGAGGGATGGAGGGAGGGATGGAGGGAGGATGGAGGGAGGGATGGAGGGAGGGATGGAGGGAGGGATGGAGTCAGGGATGGAGGGAGGGATGGAGGGAGGGATGGAGGCAGGGATGGAGGGAGGGATGGAGGGAGGGATGGAGGGAGGGATGGAGTCAGGGATAGAGGGAGGGATGGAGGGAGGGATGGAGGGAGGGATGGAGGGAGGGAGGGAGGGATGGAGTCAGGGATAGAGGGAGGGATGGAGGGAGGGATGGAGGGAGGGATGGAGGGAGGGATGGAGGGAGGGATGGAGGGAGGGATGGAGGGAGGGATGGAGGGAGGGATGGAGGGAGGGATGGAGGGAGGGATGGAGGGAGGGATGGAGGGAGGGAGGGAGGGAGGGAGGGAGGGAGGGAGGGATGGAGGGAGGGATGGAGGGAGGGATGGAGGGAGGGATGGAGGGAGGGATGGAGGGAGGGATAGAGGGAGGGATGGAGGGAGGGATGGAGAGGGATGGAGGGAGGGATGGAGGGAGGGATGGAGGGAGGGATGGAGGGAGGGATGGAGGGAGGGATGGAGGGAGGGATGGAGTCAGGGATAGAGGGAGGGATGGAGGGAGGGATGGAGGGAGGGATGGAGGGAGGGATGGAGTCAGGGATAGAGGGAGGGATGGAGGGAGGGATGGAGGGAGGGATGGAGGGAGGGATGGAGGGAGGGATGGAGGGAGTGGAAGGTGTAAGGGAAGGAGTCGGAATGAGGGAATGGTGGGAGGTAAGGAGTCAGTGTGGGAGGGAGGGAAAGATTTATGTAGACAACCATTTAGGGTTTCATTAATGTGATGATTGGTAACTCCTATGTACGTTTATAATTCCTATGTAAGTATTTTCAATCCTTGTGTAAGTATTTCAAAACTATGTGCATATTTGTAGTTATTCTATGGGTTTTTTTTTTTAGTATTATATTTTTTTTACTAAGTACAGTATCCCAAACAAGTATCTACCAGGCTGGATCCGATGACTTCCGAAATGTTACATGCAACTCGTCCTGTCTCGGGAGGGTTTTGGTATACGGGGTTCTGTGTCATACTGATCTTACTACATTTGGTAACAGAACATATTAATTACGTCGAAATATTTACACATTTCATCACTTAAGTTAAACTATATACCAAAGTAAATCCATGTCCCAATATCTATTATCCGTGGTCATCATAATGTTTCACACGGTGTATGGACAGACACTGTTTTGAGATACTGTACGTACTGTATTTCACATTTTTCTCTCGCAATGTACGTATTATAGGTACCTTAGTACGTGTCCTTAGGAAACATAACCCTCTTACCTATATATTTCCCCCTAACGTACGTGTCCTTAAATCCCATACCCCTCCAAGTGTGCGTGATTAACTAACGCCCGTGTCCTTGTCTCTCCGTACAGGTGGTGATCTCTCAGCAGGTGGACGTGGCGGGACCTCTCCTGGCCGTCTCAGACAACATGTTCGTCCACAATAACTCGAAGCACGGCCGACGAGCCAAGCGTCTTGACCCAACTGAGGGTATGTTTGGTAAGTTGTGTGTGTGTGTGTGTGTGTGTGTGTGTGTGTGTGTGTGTGTGTGTGTGTGTGTGAGATGGACAGGGATTAGGTACTGACTAATTAGACAACATTCCCACACTTACTATAGGTGTCTTCAGTATGCCTTGAATAGCAGCTGATTTAAGTGATTAGCATGTCCTGATTAGGTGATTAGTACGACCGGATTAGATGAGTGGATCTCCCTCAAATGTCTCCGAATATAATCTGTCCTTGAGGGAGTTCCCACGACGGTCTGCTGTGTGGAGGATGGTGAATTATCATAGAATTATATTGAATACCCGAGTCCTGGCGAGAGTGAATTAAGTCGTCTATTACTATATGTTTTGTATCTACCTTTAAGAACCTCTGTGGACACTGTTGCCCGTTACTCTTTTACAATCCACGACATCGGTGAGTTTGGTTTTCTTCTCGCGTTTATTGCTCTTTGTGGGTCAAGTAGAGATTGTTAGGATAGGTTAGGTTAGGTTAGGATAGGTTAGGATAGGATAGGTTAGGTTAGGTTATGATATTTTAGTTAAAGATAGTTGAATTAGTTTAGATGGATTAATTTGTGTCATTTGAGATAATTGTCTCAGCGCTGTAGTCTCTCAGGCAGCAATAACGTCAACACGGTGGACGCTGGTCGTCGTAGACTTAAGTAAGAATAACTCCGTTTTTTATGACGTCCGTCGCCCGTTTCTACTTAGAAAAAATACTAGTAATTTTATAAGAAAATAAGAGGGACTGCAATAAATAAAGACCTCACACGAGAAGGTAAATAACATCAAATATTAAGACTGAGCGCAGTATATATATATATATATATATATATATATATATATATATATATATATATATATATATATATATATATATATATATATATATATATATAGCCTATATATATATTGTATGTGTGTTCAGGGTTTATTGTGTAATACATTTTTATATACTTGGTCGTGTCTCAGGTTCCACACTCCGCCTCGTCGTGTATTCATCGTCCAACAAATAGTCTTATATTTTTTCCTCTACACCTCAGAAGCGGTTTTGTGGTGCACAGTTAAATTTATCCCCCGTGATGATACTTTTTCTCTTCACGTAGGGGAAAAAATAACTAACTTTCCGTCACATTCTTCTCTCAGAATTCCCGGTGTAATAACTCGCCTCCCTCCCTCGTTATCTGGTGGCCAACATCTTCTCTGCCTTTTAAATCTGTGGCACAGGAAGCTCGTAGATTCTCGCTATGAACTATGTCTTTTACTAACTTTGAGAAACCCCCGGCGATCTTAAGGTAAAAAGCAACAATAGTTTCTCATTTGTAAGTTGGTCTTAGACAATCCCCCGCGGGGCCATAGCTCCCCGCTGATTGGTTTATTCTCCCAGCGGGAGCCAAACTCGGCCTCTGATTGGTCCGAGAAGCCTCGTCGTTCACAAGACGCGGAATGCCAATTCGGATTTTTATGTATGTGTTTTTGAGAAGCTTGTCGCTGTGGAATCTTTTAGGGTATAAAAGATATATCGAAATCACTGTTAACGCCATCGAGCGTGTCAGAAGACGGAACACAACGCCCAGTTAACTTTTGGAGCATAAATTGTGCCGCGGTGTAACGGTGATAATACTCTTCCCGCCTTTTTTTTAAACTCGTGTTTATTTTACGCGGAAAGTCCCAGCGAGTTTTACGAGTATGTGAATTGCCACATATAAGAATTTTGTCGTTGAATATACTTGGCCAGCGGCACTATATCGCGGGGTTTAGAACGTAAAGTGCACTCTTTATAAAACTCCGTAGATGATGCCGCGGGATGTACCAACTAGTGTCGTTGAATAATGAACGTTTCCAAAGCCACTTGTATGACTGGTTTAATATGTAAAGTACACTCATATAAGATCTTCTTTTAGTAATAATCATGAAATATAAGTAAGACTTATTTTGTCGTTGAAACGTTACCTTTTACCGGAGACAAAGTTAGTAAGTAAAAGGAGAGACAGTCTTTATAAAAGCTCCTTAGATAGTGTTCCTGAAAGATAATAATTTTCTCATTAAATACTCTCCTCCCGCACCACTATCAATCCCAACATAGGCTCGAGACGTGAAGAAAATCGCTTTAAAACTCGACTAGATGATGTGCATGGGTGCGATAGGTTTTAACCAATCAGGAGCGTCGCATTGGAAAACAATAAAGATGGCGGATGACTTAGAGAGTATTGTGGTGATGACGTTGTATCTTAGCGTTAATGTAGTGTAGTCTAGATAACACCCGGGGGGGACGGGACACAATTTTTAAAACTGAATCTTGGGGTCTGGGAATGTATACAGCTGCTGTTGGTATTTGTTTTGTTTTGACGGATCAGCTGTTAATGTTTTGTTTTGATAGATCAGCTGTTAATGTTTTGTTTTGATAGATCAGCTGTTAATGTTTTGTTTTGATAGATCAGCTGTTAACGTTTTGTTTTGATAGATCAGCTGTTAATTTATAAATATTTTAATAAATTCAATACAAAATATAGGGAGAGACAGAGTCAGGACTAGTTAGGGTTAGGAAGGGAGATAGGCCGGGAGGGATAGGGAGACTGGGGGGGGGGGGCTAGGAAGTGAAGGGGGGCCAGGGAGGTAGGGAGAATCAGGCCCCCAGGGTGACCGCTGTAATAATGCGATCAAAGACACCCACTCCAGGACTATGGGGGGGGGGGGGGGGGGGGACCTGGCCTCCTCCTCCTCCATACTTCCCCACGACCCCTCCATCCTTCTCCCTACGACTCCTTCCTTCCCCTTACGATTCTTTCCTTTCCCCCACTACCCCCTCCTTCCCTTCACGACTTTCTCCTTCACCCCACGACATTCTCCTTCCTTCCCCCACTACCCCCTCCTTTCTTCATGACTTTCTCCTTCACCCCACGACATTCTCCTTCCTTCCCCCACTACCCCCTCCTTTCTTACCCCACGACCCCCTTGCTTCCCCCACGACCCCCTTGCTTCCCCCACGACCCCCTTGCTTCCCCCACGACCCCCTTCCTTCCCTCACGACCCCCTCGTTCCCTCCCCTACGATTTCTTCCCCACGACCCTCCTTACTCTCACCCACGACTGCTTCCCCCACGATCCCCCCCACGACCCCCTTCCTTCCCACGACCCCCTTCCTTCCCCCACGACCCCCTTCTTCCCCCATGATTCCCTCCTCCCCCACGACTCCCTCCATGACCTGCTCCTTCCTCCACGACCCCCTTCTTCCACCACGACCTTTCCCTACGACTCCACCCCACGACCCCTCCCAACAGCCAAGAGTCGAACAACGATCAATCCTAATTCCGGATTCCTAATTTCATCGTGTGTGTGTGCGTGTGCGTGTGGGTGTGTGTGTGTGTGTTTTGAGGACAAGAGTGGGAGAGGGGTGGCAGAGGTATCGTAGCCATGGGGTCTTTGAATGGTGCGGATAGCTATCGTTGGTGGGTGGTGAGAGGAGGGGGAGAAGGTGAAGTGAGGGGAAGACGAGGTATAGTTGGTGGGAGGGTAGGTGAGGTTAGGGGAAGGTGAGCTGAGGGCGGAGAAGGTGAGGTTATTGGAAGTGAGGCGAAGGGAGGAGGTGAGGTTAGGGGAAGGTGAGACGAGGAGGTGAGGGCGGAGAAGGTGAGGTTATTGGAAGTGAGGCGAAGGGAGGGGGTGAGGTTAGGGGAAGGCGAGACGAGGAGGTGAGGCCAGAGAAGGTGAGGTTATTGGAAGTGAGACGAAGGGAGGAGGTGAGGTTAGGGGGAGGTGAGACGAGGAGGTGAGGGTGGAGAAGGCGAGGTTATTGGAAGTGAGACGAAGGGAGGAGGTGAGGTTAGGGGGAGGTGAGGGAAGAGGAGCAGGTATCGAGGCCACTGCTTCCCTCTCTGTCTTCATTACCTTAGCTTCTCCCCCTCCCTGGCTGCCTGACGAAGTCGTTTGTGAGGTGATGAGGTGATGGGATGGGGAGGTGAGATGAAGGGAGAGTGAGGGAAGGGGAGGGTAGAAGAGGGTGAGGGAAGGGAGGATGATGGGGAGGATAGAAGAGGGTGAGGGAAGGGAGGATGGTGGGGAGGATAGAAGAGTGTGAGTGGAGGATAGAGGAAGGTGAGGGAAGGGGGAAGAAGGTGATAGGATGAGGAGGATGGGGTGGGGGGAAGAGATGGCTAGAGAAAAAAGACGGGGAGGTGAGGGAAGGGAGGGGAGGGGATGGGGGATAGAAGAAATGAGGGAGAAGTAGAAGAGAGGGAGAGAAGGTGAATAAAAATGAGTACTGAGAAGAAAATAATAATATAGAGTTGAATAAGTGTTGGGAAGAGTAGAGATGAGAAGAGGAAAGAGACAGAGAGACGCATTAGATGGACTCTTGTTGGCGTTCGTGTAAGATAATCCGACTTAGTTGACGTTAATTAAGATAAGATAAGATGTATTTAAACGTAAACCAAAGCGATAATACGACCAGCATACGACGACACACCGAAAAGGTAAACAAAACGATAATACGACCAGCATACGACGACACACCGAAAAGGTAAACAAAACGATAATACGACCAGCATACGACGACACACCGAAAAGGTAAACAAAACGATAATACGACCAGCATACGACGACACACCGAAAAGGTAAACAAAACGATAGTACGACCAACACACGACGACTTTTAAACTAAATGAGACAAATTAGGACTAACGCCACAGGACCAGTTGACGCTAAATAAACGCCACAGAGTTAAAATAATGTAACGCTATATTGGTTAGGTTAGGTTATAGGTAAGGTTATAGGTTAGGTTATAGGTTAGGTTATAGGTTAGGTTAGGTTATAGGTAAGGTTATAGGTTAGGTTATAGGTTAGGTTAGGTTTTACTGGACTGGACTAAAGATTAGGTTTAGGTTGAGAGGTTTGGTTAGGTTAGGTTTGAAGAAAAAATCAGAAAGGAAGAAAAATGAACTTAAAAAAAGATAATGTATTCGTAAACAAGAGAGAGAGAAAACAAGAGTAAAGTGAAAGAAGAGAGGAAAGAGAAGGAGAGAGAAGAGAAGATAAACAGGGAAAGAGAGTATACGAGGCACAACGAAGAAACCCTCCCTCCTTCCCTCCCCCTACCTACCTCCGTCTCTCCCTCCATCCCTCCCTCCCTCCCCCAACCTAACCTCTTCCCAAACCCTTACCCCATGACCCCCACAACCCCACCAAAACACACGAGCAACAATAAACCACCACCACGTTATTAAGCTCCCCCTCCTCCCCCTCTACCCTCCCTCTCTATCCCCCATCCACTCCCCCCCCCCCTCTACCCTCCCCTTCCTCCCCCTCTCCCCCCCCCCCCCCAACTTAGTTCTTGGACATTTGCTTCGTGTTATTTCCCTCGTGTGAAATAAACCTTTACTTATTTGATTCTGACCTCCGTGGACGATCACTTCCTCTTCTGCTGCTTCTTCTTCTCTTCCTTCTGTGCTGTGGGGTAGTGTGGTGCTGTGTGGGGGAAACTGTAGGAGCTGTGGTGGTGCTGTGGGGTAGTGTGGTGCTGTGTGGGGGAAACTGTAGGGGCTGTGGTGGGGCTGTGGTGGTGCTGTGGGGTAGTGTGCTGTCCTGTGGGGATGATGTTGGGAATTCATTGTGGTAGTGTAAGATGGTGATAGTAGAGTAGTATACTAGTGATGTGGTGATAGTCGTATATTGTGATTGTGGTGTGGTGATTTGTGATGGGAGCAGAATAATGATGGCATTAGATATATAATGACGAAATTAGTACAATGGTGTAAGAGCAGTGTGTGTGTGTGTGTGTGTGTGTGTGTGGTCGTTAAAAATCATTCCCGAGACTTACATGTCGGACGAGATATCCCACTTCCTTCATAAACTACTATAACAAACAATAAAAACAAGTAAACAAAAGTAAACAACTAATCTTACACCTTCCATTGACCCTTTTACCTGCAGGGGGGCTTCTCACTTAACGATGCGTCACACCTGTCTCCCAATTATACATCAAATTATAAATGCATCTGTTTGTCATTATTATCAATTTACAATTTATTTCATCAACTCATCAACTGGAGAGAACAAGGAAGATTGATGGATTGAAAAGAGTGAATTAATTATGTGTTGTTTTCCCTAAGTTAAAAAAATTATTCAACTATTAAAAAAAAAAAGAAATTAAGTTCTATGAGTGAATTTATTAGTAAAAATGGTTATTGAATAAGTTTTTAAAGTTATTGAGTTAAAAAAGGTGACTGGAAGGATTAAAAAAAGGTGATTCGACGAGTTAAAAACAGAGTACACATAAAACAGCAATAAGACAAACACACACACACACACACACACCTCCGTCTTGGCCGTCCACTGAATTGCCTCTGTCAGAAGGAGCGTCTCCCTCCTGTGAATTATAGACAACCTCCGTCTGCTGCTGCTGCTGCTGTCTGTAGTAGGCTTCTTGCTGTTACTGCTGCTGTTATCTCTAGTAGGCCTCTTGATGCTGTTGCTGTTATCTCTAGTAGGCCTCTTGATGCTGCTGCTGTTATCTCTAGTAGGCCTCTTGATGCTGCTGCTGTTATCTCTAGTAGGCCTCTTGATGCTGTTGCTGTTATCTCTAGTAGGCCTCTTGATGCTGTTGCTGTTATCTCTAGTAGGCCTCTTGATGCTGCTGCTGTTATCTCTAGTAGGCCTCTTGATGCTGTTGCTGTTATCTCTAGTAGGCCTCTTGATGCTGTTGCTGTTATCTCTAGTAGGCCTCTTGATGCTGTTGCTGTTATCTCTAGTAGGCCTCTTGATGCTGCTGCTGTTATCTCTAGTAGGCCTCTTGATGCTGTTGCTGTTATCTCTAGTAGGCCTCTTGATGCTGTTGCTGTTATCTCTAGTAGGCCTTGATGCTGCTGCTCTTATCTCTAGTAGGCCTC
Organism: Homarus gammarus; assembly: GCA_958450375.1. NCBI lineage: Eukaryota > Metazoa > Arthropoda > Malacostraca > Decapoda > Nephropidae > Homarus > Homarus gammarus. The sequence continues at coordinate 1,272,226 of CAUDMG010000786.1, read as the reverse complement.
TTGATGGTGCTGCTGTTATCTCTAGTAGGCCTCTTGATGCTGTTGCTGTTATCTCTAGTAGGCCTCTTGATGCTGTTGCTGTTATCTCTAGTAGGCCTCTTGATGCTGTTGCTGTTATCTCTAGTAGGCCTTGATGCTGCTGCTCTTATCTCTAGTAGGCCTCTTGATGGTGCTGCTGTTATCTCTAGTAGGCCTCTTGATGCTGTTGCTGTTATCTCTAGTAGGCCTCTTGATGCTGTTGCTGTTATCTCTAGTAGGCCTCTTGATGCTGTTGCTGTTATCTCTAGTAGGCCTCTTGATGCTGTTGCTGTTATCTCTATTAGGCCTCTTGATGCTGTTGCTGTTATCTCTAGTAAGCCTCTTGATGCTGCTGCTGTTATCTCTAGTAGGCCTCTTGATGCTGTTGCTGTTATCTCTAGTAGGCCTCTTGATGCTGTTGCTGTTATCTCTAGTAGGCCTTGATGCTGCTGCTCTTATCTCTAGTAGGCCTCTTGATGGTGCTGCTGTTATCTCTAGTAGGCCTCTTGATGCTGTTGCTGTTATCTCTAGTAGGCCTCTTGATGCTGTTGCTGTTATCTCTAGTAGGCCTCTTGATGCTGTTGCTGTTATCTCTAGTAGGCCTTGATGCTGCTGCTCTTATCTCTAGTAGGCCTCTTGATGGTGCTGCTGTTATCTCTAGTAGGCCTCTTGATGCTGTTGCTGTTATCTCTAGTAGGCCTCTTGATGCTGTTGCTGTTATCTCTAGTAGGCCTCTTGATGCTGTTGCTGTTATCTCTAGTAGGCCTCTTGATGCTGTTGCTGTTATCTCTATTAGGCCTCTTGATGCTGTTGCTGTTATCTCTAGTAAGCCTCTTGATGCTGTTGCTGTTATCTCTAGTAGGCCTCTTGATGCTGTTGCTGTTATCTCTAGTAGGCCTCTTGATGCTGTTGCTGTTATCTCTAGTAGGCCTCTTGATGCTGTTGCTGTTATCTCTAGTAGGCCTCTTGATGCTGTTGCTGTTATCTCTAGTAGGCCTCTTGATGCTGTTGCTGTTATCTCTAGTAGGCCTCTTGATGCTGTTGCTGTTATATCTAGTAGGCCTCTTGATATAATGTTAATAACGTCAACATTAACCTTAGACGCCACTCATCCTGCCATCAGCAACTTTTCATCGTTCATCTATTAAAAAAAAAAATTCCTTCATCCACCTTTTGAAATATTTATCCATTTCCTCAAGGTCGTAAGTTTTATCATCATCTTATACTAAATAGAACAATGTCTGGGTAGAGTCACAGCACAGTTCTGACGCCACCTCTGTCACGGCCTCATAACAGTTATCGAGATACATGTTGTTCTTGATATGATCCAAAGTTAAGGAGGAGAAATTAATACGCGAGGATCTGAGAAACTGAAATTTTAACCTGATGAAGTATTTTGAGGTGGGGGCGTGATGGAGGGGGGGGGGGGAGATGGAGGAGTGGATGTATGGATCTGGGGTTGGGGAGGAGGGGTCTGAGGAAGGGTGGGAAAGGTGGAAGGAAGGGAGGGGAGGAATGGCGGGGGGGGGGGGGGGTTGAGGAGGGGCGGAGAGGGATGAGGAGGAGCGTTGCATCTCGCTGATTACTGGAAAGAATAAAACAGATTCGGCATCACCGTCTGACACCAGTAAAGGAGAGATGACGGACCTGGGGTGAAGGTGGGGAGGTTATTGGGGAGACATCTATGTGGTGGTGTAGCTGGGGAGGTTATTGGGGGAGACGTCCAGGTGGTGGTGGAGGTTGAGGAGGTTGTTGGGGAGACATCTAGGTGGTGGTGTAGCTGGGGAGGTTATTGGGGGAGACGTCCAGGTGGTGGTGGAGGTGGGGAGGTTATTGGGGAGACATCTATGTGGTGGTGAAGCTGGGGAGGTTATTGGGGGAGACGTCCAGGTGGTGGTGGAGGTGAGGAGGTTGTTGGGGAGACGTCCAGGTGGTGGTGGAGCTAGGGAGGTTATTTGGGGAGACGTCCAGGTGGTGGTGGAGGTGGGGAGGTTATTGGGGAGACATCTATGTGGTGGTGAAGCTGGGGAGGTTATTGGGGGAGACGTCCAGGTGGTGGTGGTGGGGCGGTTATTGGGGGAGACGTCCAGGTGGTGATGGAAATGGGGAGGTTATTGGGGAGAAGTGCACGAGACGCCTAAGTTAATGCTTGACCTCTCCTCTACGTATCACCTCAAGATTAACCACCCCAGCTTATACCACCCCAAGATTAACCAAACCTAACCTAACCAAGCAAACCTAATCTAACCCCACCAGGTAGGGTTAGGAGGTTTAATCATTGGGTGAAATAAGCTGAAGGGGAAAGGGCAGAGAGAACAAGGTCATTGCATGTTTGTGAAGCCCTGAACGCATTTCTAACATCTGGTATAGATCAACAAACACACGACTCCTATAGCTTGTGTTCGAACATACTCGTTAACGACAAAGGTAACATCATCAAGACACGGGTTCGAATACTAAGTAAATCAGGTAACACAGTCTCTCTACTGGTTATTACAGCTTATGAAACACGCACCTGTGAAGTGAACACGGAGTTGTGAACACGGGGTTGTGAGGAATATTATTGACGAAGGGAGATTACGGTCAGGGAGTGTATAGTACATGGTGGTGGTGGTGGTGGGGATGATGTTGGTGGTAGTAGTGGTGGTGGTGGTGGTAGTGGTGGTGGTGATGATGATGGTAGTAGTGCAGGTATGGTGATAGTGTTGATGGTAGTAGTGGTGGTGGTGTTGATGGTTGTAGTAGTGGTGGTGGTGGTGATGGTAGTGGTGGGGATGATGATGGTGGTAGGGATGGTGATACTAGTGGTGTTGGTGGTGTTGATGGCAGTGGTGGTGATGATACTAGTGGTGTTAATGGTAGTGGTGATGGTTAATGCACCTGAAGACTCACCGCCTCCCCCAGCTTATTTCACCGACAGATTAATCACCCTATAACGTTACAGGGGGTTAGGTTAGGTTAGATTAGATTAGATTAGGTTAGGTTAGGTTTGGTTTGGTTTGGGGTGACGTGTGTGTGTGTGTGTAAACGACACTGAGAAAGGGGAATAGGAGAGGGATAGGGGGAAGGACGAAAAAGGGAGAGGAGATAGAAGAAAAGAGGCGGAGGATATAGGTAGAGAAGAGGAATTAGGGAATAGGTGAGAAGACGGAAGAGGAAAAGGAAGGAAGGATAGAAGATAATAGGAGAGAGCGAGAAGGAGACGGTAGAAAAACCTAGTGGAGAATAAGAGAAGGAAAAGGAAATGAATGAAAGGAAGAAAGGAAGGAGATAGGAAAAAGACGACGTTAAGAGGAGGAAAATAAAGAAAAAACTACAAGAATTCTTAACTTCCCGTATTGAGCCTACAACATCCCTCCTTCCATCCTTCTCTCCCCCTCTTTACCTCCCTCCCTCCCTCCCTCCCTCCCTCCTTCTTTCCTTCCTTCTCCTCCCCCCCTCCCTCCGTCTGCCTCCCGACACTAAAATTAATGGTGAGTATTACGGGCTGAACGTGGTCGACCTCTCAAGATGGCCGACACCTTTTTTTTTTCTGTTTTCCTTTCTCTCTCTCTCTTTCTCTTCCTCCCCTACCACGTCACCTTCCCCCAAACAACCCCCCCCCCCTCACCCTCCCCCCCCCCACCTTCTTCATGCCTCAAACAAGTTTTTATTTTCATTGAGGTTTGGTTGTTGAATTTTTTTTTGCGGGGGGGGGGGGGGGAGCTTCTTGGTCCCCCATTGGTTTTACTCTCCTCGGTGTGTTTGTTTATGCGCACTGTTTCTGTGTATTAGTTTTGGTGGTTTAGTTTTGGGTGTTAGTTTACGTAGCAATATTCCGAGTGTTTGTCTTAGGGGCCGGGTTGGTTTAGCGCCTTAGATTCGGGTGTTAATTTTATACGTGTTAGTTTTTGAGTCTTGATTGTGTTATTTTTTTGTGTTTAAGTCTCGTGGGTTAGTTTAAGGTGTGTGTGTGTGTGTGTGTGTGAGAGAGAGTGTGTGTGTGTGTGTGTGTGTGTGTGTGTGTTTTAAGTATATTATTACAGTCTTCTCATTGTTTGGATTTATCATGTATGTTTTTTTAACTTTTTTTTAATACACATCAGATATTTTTTAATGTATTTTACCTGTTTTGGTTTTGATCAACATTGGGATACTTTTATAGAATCACTTGAAAATTAGCTGGGGGGACATATTTCACCTGAAGATTAGACACCCTAACGCTATCTTGGAGATTTAGGTTAGGTGAGTTAATCTTCAGGTGAAATAAGCTGGGGTGGCTGATCTTCAGGTGAAATAAGCTGGGGTGGCTAATCTTCAGGTGAAATAAGCTGGGGTGGCTAATCTTCAGGTGAAATAAGCTGGGGTGGCTTATCTTAAGGGGATGCGTAATTTTAATTTTTTTCTGCCATTCCGTGACGAAGGTGAGCGTTTGCCTTACCTGTTCACTGATGATCTGTTACGGCAGGTGTTCTGTAGCCCCGCATCCCAGCCCCCTTACCTCACACGCAGCCCTTACCACCACACAGTCCTCACCACCACCCAGCCTTTACCGCCACCCACTCCTCATTGTCACCCAGCCCTCACACCCCACCCAGCCCTCACCCCCAAACAGCCCTCACCTCACACCCAGCCCTCACCTCACCCTGTGACGTGTACCCCTCACCTCCTCATGCCACACCCCCGTCTTAAATCCCCTAGTGCATGTGTACATCACCCCCTCATCACCCTCCCTCCCCCCCTCCCCCTAACCTTCCATCGCTCACTCGCCCTCCTTCCCTCACTCGCCCTCCTTCCCTCTCACTCGCCCTCCTTCCGTCTCACTCGCCCTCCTTCCCTCTCACTCGCCCTCCTATACACAGTGTGGGCGTGGCTCTCCCCTTGTGTCCATCCGTCCACGACACAGGGTGAGTCGAGCTCCACCTCCTTCTACCACCACCACGCCCCCGAGATTGTACAGTGGTGCTTGTGAATAAGGAAATGCTTTGGTAATCTCTCTCTCTCTCTCTCTCTCTCTCTCTCTCTCTCTCTCTCCAAATACACATGAAGATTTTCCCCTCAACTTGTTTCACCTGAAGATTAAACACCCTAACGCTACCTAGTGGGATGCGTTTAAGTTAGGTTAAGTTCGGTTCAGAGTAGAATGGGTGAAGACTCGCTCTCTGCTGCCTTTGTCCACCTCCTGTGCCTCAGACAATTTAATACCAGGTAGCTGTTGTCACACTCTCACTGTGTGGTGTGTGAGCCCAGCTGGTGGAGGCATCCGAGGTGGTGCTCAAGGGACAGCTGGGGTGTCAGTCAGTGCTTAAGGGGCAGCTGGTATTAGGGTGTCAAATATTTGTTTTGTAATTATTATGAGAATTTGTACCTTAGTAAATAGTCCATTGTATTGTGTGTTTATTATTATTATTATTATTATTATTATTATTATTATTATTATTATTATTGACGATGATAATAGTGGCCTTACATACCTGTCCCCTCGCCTCAGATCTGTGCACCCTACATCTAGCCAATTCCCCAATACATATTAACCCTCCTCCCCCGTATCTTCCCCCAGGACTGTACCCCCCGCTGCCAGCTACCCCCTGCATCAAGGCCATCTCACCGTCAGAGGGCTGGACCACGGGAGGCGCCACCGTCATCATTATAGGCGATAACTTCTTTGACGGGCTGCAGATCGTCTTCGGCACCATGTTGGTCTGGAGTGAGGTGAGACGCCACACTGTTTACATGTTGTAGTAGCCAGAAGAATTTTGTTTTATGGGAGTTTAATAGTATAATAACGTGGACAATGATCGCCACGAACTTCATAGAATACTGATAATATTTATAATACGACAATAACAACGGCAGTAACCAGGACAACAATAACACAGTAATAATGACTAATAACAATAATAATGACTTGTAACACAGTATCTGACAATAATGATACACAACAGAGTAATGGAGGGATGGTACACTGATCACTGGCCTTCTGACATCGCCATGGCCACTTCTAATTTGGGTGGCCATTAGTAAATAAAGGAAACAGTAGTAAATTAAAGCATTTCGGGACTCCTGCGGGCAGTTTAGAAGATAGAGCTTGTGTAAAGTTGTCATCGTTCACAATATTGGATGGCAACACTATCACGCATTAAACCAGTCGACAGCTGAGGACAGGGAGTATCTGTGACGGTATATTTAGCCTCTTTGACCCTCCTGCTACCGTGCAAATGCAGAAGGAACCTCGCCATGTGGAGCCTCGCCTTGTGGAGCCTCACTGTTATAAAGATTATGCTGTAATGGCTGTGTGTACGTACTGTGTCTTGAGGGTTCACCATTCTTGTATTGTTAGTCAGCACGTGTCGAGTGATAGTGGAAATGTATACCATTAACAGTGTTTTATGTAAGTCAGGGATAAATATGTAGTCGGAGGTAGTTTGGTAGTGAGAGGGACAGTTGTTGTAGCGGGTGACGTCACATTCTCTTGTAACTAGTGATGGTATATTATGTTGGTGCTGCTCGTAACGTCACACGCTGCCGAAGGTATTAACACTGTTATTATTGTAGTCACTAAAGACGCGATATACTCTTGTTATAATGGCTGACGTTGTTTATTTTAGTTTTTGAGATCGATGACGTCATATAATGTTTTTCTTGCAGTTGGTGACGTCACACGCCATCCGGGTCCAGACACCCCCGCGTCACATCCCTGGGGTGGTGGAGGTGACGCTTTCCTACAAGTCCAAGCAGTTTTGCAAGGGCGCACCTGGCAGATTCGTCTATGTCTGTGAGTATCAGTGTTAGTTCTCTCAATTGTGATAACCCCAGCAGTCACCAGTGGGAAATTAATACACTCTGTTAATAGCTGTTAGGAATGTGTTGTATGCCCACGCCTACTAGAAAATGGCTCCCTGTGACTTCCTCATATCCGGCTTTTGTGAAATTTGGAACTGATTGTTTATGAAGGGAATCAAATGTGGTTTACAGTGTAGAGTTTTAGACCAAACGTATAATTCCTCTGTACTGTAGAATCATTATACTGATCCTCTGTACTGTAGAATCATTATACTGATCCTCTGTACTGTAGAATCATTATACTGATCCTCTGTACTGTAGAATCATTATACTGATCCTCTGTACTGTAGAATCATTATACTGATCCTCTGTACTGTAGAATCATTATACTGATCTTCTGTACTGTACTTAATTGCGGTGTGGCGGCGAACTGTGAGGTCGAGTTACATAACCTTGTATACATTACTGCCTTCCTGCTTCACCGTAGACCCTTCTGACTCAGCGGACGTTCTTAGACTATTTTGTTTTTAGTCTCCTCCCTTCACTCCCACAATAGCAGACAATATTTACATTATCGTAAAATACAATAGTTTTAAAGACGACTTCATTACGATACTCTTTTGTGGTTGGCAGCTGTCATATGAATACAGTAAAGTAGTTTTATAGACAAGATGGAGTTATGAGTGTATGAAGGTTGGCAGCGTCTCCGAATAGGAATTAGTGGAGGTAGTTGATGGAGGCCCACGGACACTCTTACGATAACTGAACTTACGAGTATCTTTGTTTACGTTGGATGTGGTTTAATGAAGCATGAAATTAAACCTGATTCACTATCAGTTTTGACTCTAACCTTCTCTCAGCGTTGACTCATTATCTATCCCTCTCAGCGTTGATTCTTTCCCCCTTTCTCAGCATTGACTCTCTCTCTCCCCCTTCTCAGCATTGACTCTCTCTCTCCCCCTTTCTCAGCATTGACTCTCTCTCTCCCCCTTTCTCAGCGTTGACTCTCTCTCTCCCCCCCTCTCTGAGCATTGACTCTCTCTCTCTCTCCCCCTTTCTCAGCGTTGACTCTCTCTCTCCTCCTCTCTTAGCATTGACTCTCTCCCCCTTTCTCAACATTGACTCACTCTCTCCCCCTCTCTGAGCATTGACTCTCTCTCTCCCCCTTTCTCAGCATTGACTCTCTCTCTCCCCTTTCTCAACATTGACTCTCTCTCCCCCTTTCTCAGCATTGGCTCTCTCTCTCCCCCTTTCTCAGCGTTGACTCTCTCTCTCCCCCTTTCTCAGCATTGACTCTCTCTCTCCCCCTTTCTCAACATTGACTCTCTCTCTCTCCCCCTTTCTCAACATTGACTCACTCTCTCTCTCCGTCTCTCACAGCGTTGACGGAGCCTACCATCGACTACGGGTTCCAGCGGCTGCAGAAGTTGATCCCCCGGCACCCAGGCGACCCAGAGAAGCTGCCGAAGGAGATCATCTTGAAGCGCGCGGCGGACCTGGCTGAGGCGCTCTACTCCATGCCCCGCAACAACCAGCTTGCCCTTCCCGCCCCACGCTCCCCGGCCATGAACCAAACCTCCGCCATGACCGGTTTCAACACCTACACCGGCCAGCTCGCCGTCAGCGTCCAGGACACGGCTAACACACAGTGGGGCGAAGGTGATTATTGTTGACCTTTTATTGAGTAACTGAGTGTCTCTGTTTTTGTTTTTTGCTCTTCTCGTGTTTCTGTATTTTTGTTTTCTTTATATTTTTTTACTTTTGTTTTTATTGTTTTAGCCATTGGTATTATTTTTTGTCTTTCTTCACTCTGTTTTTTGTAATTTTTCTCGTAAATATAAATTTATCGTCATTTTTTTTCTCTCATCTCTTATTTTTTTCTTTTTTGTTCTTTTCTCGGTAATACTTAATATTGTCCCTCTTTTAATTCCTTTTATTCTTATCTTTACTCTTCATCACAGTCATTAGCATCCTTCTCTTTTCTCCCGAATAAATAAATAAGTTACTTTAAAATATTATGGCTTAGAAATACCCGAGACCAGATAATGCCAAATGTTCAGGGAATGTTGTCCTCAACTGTACGTATTGCTGGAGAATAAAATATATTTACTTTACATTCAACATAATTATTTAAGATAGGATTTTGTGTATATTTTCACTCTGGCTTTTGCGGTTTAGTAATGAAGTTATTTATTGTTTGAGTTATTGTAATTTATTGGAGGTTTATAATTGTTAATAAATGGTATATATATTTATGTCTCTGTGTGTTATATCTTACACTGTTACCAGACCCTTGCTGGCGCCTGTACTGACTTGCTGTTGTCACTCGTAGGTTTTTTCTTCTAGAGGACTACACGAGGAGTCAGGGGCCGGGAGTAAGCCTGGCGTCGCCCCGGGGAGGTTTCGGTTCCAACGCCTCCACCCCCCACTCCTCCTCCACGGGCTCCTCCTCCTCCTCCACCTACGGCGCCTCCATCAACGCCGCCGCTGCTGCTGGTTACTCATCTCCCTCCAACTTGGCTAACATGACTGCTTCACCCAGTATCTTCAACACTACCACAAGTAAGTTTTTTTTGTTTGGTAATACTGCACGAAGGTCATTTGTAACTCTGTTTTGCATCCTGATTGAGATATTTCGCTGGTTTGTCAATACTGTTTGATTTGATATTTTTTTGGTTTGGTAATACTGTTTTCTTCTGGTTTGGTGATGCTGTTTTTTGTTTCTCTGGCTTGGTAATACTGTTTTTGGTTCCCCTGGCTTGGTAGTGGTGCAGGAGGGAATGTGTTGGTACCCCTTCTATACCCCAGGCATGGTAACACTGTAGTAACTAGTATTGGTACCTCTGCTTACACCCTCGGCATGGTAACACTGCAGTAACTAGTATTGGTACCTCAGTTTACACCCTCGGCATGGTAACACTGCAGTAACTAGTATTGGTACCTCAGTTTACACCCTCGGCATGGTAACACTGCAGTAACTAGTATTGGTACCTCAGTTTACACCCTCGGCATGGTAACACTGCAGTAACTAGTCTTGGTACCTCTTTTTACACCCTCGGCATGGTAACACTGCAGTAACTAGTATTGGTACCTCAGTTTACACCCTCGGCATGGTAACACTGCAGTAACTAGTATTGGTACCTCAGTTTACACCCTCGGCATGGTAACACTGCAGTAACTAGTATTGGTACCTCAGTTTACACCCTCGGCATGGTAACACTGCAGTAACTAGTCTTGGTACCTCAGTTTACACCCTCGGCATGGTAACACTGCAGTAACTAGTATTGGTACCTCAGTTTACACCCTCGGCATGGTAACACTGCAGTAACTAGTATTGGTACCTCAGTTTACACCCTCGGCATGGTAACACTGCAGTAACTAGTATTGGTACCCCTGCTTACACCCTCGGCATGGTAACACCGCATTAACACTGCTTATATCCTCGGCATGTTAACACATTATTGTGCTGGCAACACTGATATAGTCGTTACTAGCCTTTAGAACACTGCATGTATGTTAGTCTGTGTGTTGTCAGGAAGAGAGTTTGTCTGTCTCTGTCTGTCTGTCTCTGTCTGTCTTTAGTCTTTTTTTACATCCCACTTGATTGCCCGAGTTCCATTTTCCGCATATTTTAAATTCCTCTTCTTGTGTTTTGCTTCTCTGCTGAATTATCAAGTTTTAGGCTTTTATATTATTTTTCTTTATTAAGCTGTTACGTCTTCTTACCCCATTATACCAACCGTAATAGTGTGTGTTATATTCAAGTCTTTATTACCATCATATATCACCGTTTGCTTAAGGGGATCAGAGTATTATTATAGACAGGTGTTAATGGTAGAGAGAGCAGCGCCTGGCATCATTATTTACTCGTTTTTGATGCCTTCAGTATATTGGTGGGTCAATGCCTTCAGTATATTGGTGGGTCAATGCCTTTAGTATATTGGTGGGTCAGTGCCTTCAGTTATTGGTGGGTCAATCCCTTCAGTATATTGGTGGGTCAATGCCTTCAGTATATTGGTGGGTCAATCCCTTCAGTATATTGGTGGGTCAATGCCTTCAGTATATTGGTGGGTCAATGCCTTCAGTATATTGGTGGGTCAATGCCTTCAGTATATACAGTATGTGGCCAAAGTCTTTCAGTTTAGTGATGGGTTTTGAGGTACATTACATATAAGTGGATGTAGGGCGGGCTAGGAGTGTAGCGTGAGGCGGGGCTGGTGTAGGTGTAAGTGTGGCGCAGTGACTGACGGCGCTCCCCCTCTCCCTCTCCCTCCACTGATGATGTAGCAGCAGGCGGCGGGCACGGCGGACACCACCATCACCACCACCATCATCACGGCTCCTGGGGTGTGGCCGCCACCTCCTGCGCCTCCTCTTCGGCCGCCCTCTTCTCCCAGTTCACAGCCAACATGAACAGCAAGCAGAGGAGCGCCTTCGCCCCCGTCATCCCCAGCTTGCCCGCCACGCCCCCCCTCACGCCCATCACCACCGTCACGGGCGGCTCCTCCATGAACAATAACGCTGTTGCTGCTGCCGCCGCTGCCGCTGCCGTCGCGCCCTGGCAACAGCTGCTCTCTTAGTGTTAGTGTCACAACACCTGCATGACTGCTCGCTTGTTCTCACCTATGTGCTTGGCTCATGCTCAGCTACAGTCTCTTCTGTTTCAACTTTCCTCCTGTCTTTCTCTTAAGAAAATTGAGATATAGTTAGTAAGATAAACTGACTACAATATGCAGTTTTTCCCGAGACCTTTTCTGTGACAACCCCGCCAGGAGTGACGCTTGTCTATATATTCAATAGACTTTAAGGACCTCTAGCCTGTAAGATGGATGATAGATTTAGTAAGATGGGGTCGACCAGACCTCCGTCGGTGCCTCCCTCAGGATTAATACTTTACCTTCTCGCTCTCCCTTAGGAATGGGCGGTTTCATGTCCTCAGCGTTCTCCTCCATGGGCCACTTCGCGCTGCCTCCCTGCAGCGCCCATCAGCCCTATGGCCCCTCCCTCGTCCACACCCCTGCCAAGTGATAGTGGGCCACCCGCCGCTCCTGTTCTGTAGGACTGAACACCACACCTGTTCTCTCGGGATGAGCACCAGGGCTGAGCACGACGCCTATTCTTCGGGGCTGAACATCACGCCCACTGCGCAGCGTTACACCCTCAGCCGTATACACAGACCTTCCCGTACGTCGCCCCGTCATCTCACTCTATGAGGAAAACTCCAGGGATGACGTCACGGATAAACAGGCGCTCCTCTTTCCTCAGTGACGTCACACAAGCAGACTCGGTGGTCAAGCAGAAAAAGGAGTGGCGTCGTACAGGAGTGCCGGAAGCCAACATTCTCGCCAGTAATGGCACCGTCGACGTCTTGGCGTGGCACAGCGAAGCGATTTAACGTGTGAGGACGATGATGACGTGATGAGCAAGAAGTTGTGTCGGCGACGTAGATGTACCGCATATGAATGACAACGCAATGAACGTGTAGAGGACGATGCTGTTACGATCATGTGGCAGAATCAAGACGTTGGCATGGTACATCAGTAGTAGTGACGTGTGAGGATGATGATGTGATATGTGGTGTCGTGTGGAGGATGACTTGAAGACGTGTCAGGAGATGAAGAACTTGTTACAAAACCTAATATTAATGGAGCTTTAGAAGGCGAGAGAGACGTGGTAGGTACAGTGGGCGGTGCAGGTCCTCGTGGGTCTTCCGCTTCTCACAACTAACACTTAAAGAAATTGTTCGTTATTTATTATTATTATTATTTGTTGATGTGGCCGAGTATTTCTTGTGGTCAGTCCTCAGGAGGCGTTGGACCCTATATCTCTACCTATATATTGTATACATCATAAGGTTTCCCATTCTTTTTTCATTCAATTGTCGATATCGCGAACCAGAGACGAGCAAGTTGTGTTTTATGAGATGTTCAGTGAGCAGAGAGTCTCAGGGGTGGTCTTGTGAGTCGACTGGGCTTAGTTGAGAGGAAAGGTTGACGGCTACAAGTCAGTGTGGAAGTTATTGGTACAGAAAGCTGCCTCAGTAAACTTGTATGTAACCTGAGAATCCTTTATCAAAATTTATATACAAGCAAAAACATTGTCACTACACTTGATGACAATATTGCTGTGGTTGTCACGGTTTATGCCTTATAAGATAAAGTATTTCAAAAAAGTTTTCAAAATATAGAACAGTCGTTAGAGCGCTGACTTTGGGCTTGAGGCCTCTGACCTCCCGACATATACTGTGGGAAATTAGGTGAAGATCCGTCAATTAAGTCGGTGGTGACCACAGATCTCCTCTCGGGAAATCTCAAGCTAAGAAGAATCTCCATTTTAAAGTCTCTTAAATTATTAATTAAAAAGTGTTAAGCCCGCGACTCTTGTGTGTGTGTGATTTACAAAATGTTTTACGCCAGGCGATAAAACTGTTTACAAACGAAAGACGGAAACACTAACGTAGCGTAGGTGTGACGGCATCCTTCCTGGGTCAACACGGTACTTAACCAGCCTTTGTACATTATGTTTATGTAAATACGTGTACATTTTGATTCTCTGTGAAGGAATAGCTTTGTTAAGTTATTGGACGGCTATTATCTTGTGTACATGTTAACGTTACCTAATATTTTTATTATATCAACATTTCCAGAGATCAAATTCTCTTTGTTTTTGTCTTTGTTTAATGTATATGGATGAGTATCTATTTACTTAAGTCTGGACCATTACCCTATATTTTGTGTCATGGAACACAACTTGTTTTTTGTCTAAATTTGAGCCCTGGAAACGCCAATACCGCCTTGTAAGCCCTGCCTCTTGTTTTACCCACAACGACTCATCATCATTATTATTATTATAGAATTTACCTTAATAGTATTGGCGCCTCCATCGCTCTAATGAGTATTAAAGTTATTTTTCTGAACAGTTCCCCCAAGGAGTTATGAAGGACAATAAGTATTTCCAAATACTAAGCTTTTCTATCGTACCTGTACATAGTCGTAATAATACATATCATTTACAAAATACTCAGATTATATGGACGTGTAGAGAGGCTCGGAGTCTAAAAGGTTCTCAAGTTATTCTGTTTTTCTCCTAACTGGTGATGGAGAAATGGTCTTGGTTATAGTACAGTACAGCCTCAATACCTTATCCATTTGACTTTCGCCTCTGCTTCAGTGAGACAATTAAAATACATTCCGGGAACCTCTTAGATTAGGAGGAAATATTGGAACTCGTGAATGTTTTGAGAATCTGGGCTGTTAGTTCAGGATTCTCAAAGATTTGTATGTTAAATTTATCACAGATTAGAACGTCAGAATGCATCTTCTTGGTCTGTCAATGAAGCTACGACACGATTTATCAGCCAAAAGTGGTAGCTTATACAGATAACCATTGAGACTGTACCGTGGCTAAGATACGCCCTCATCCCCAGTTCGCAGGAATGTAACGTGGGAAACCTTGAAGACTTAGGACCTAGGTCTCCAAGCGTGGGTAGGAGCATGACCAGGGTCTCGGTGGTCTCCTCTGGTCTGACTAGGGGCCAGGTGGTCTCTGGGTAGACATAAGGAATCAAGATTTTTATTCAGGAACACGTAACGTATACCAGGGTGGAGTTAGGCGTCTGCTGCGGCTGGTCACGGCGTCCTGCAAGTGCTGATCCCTCACTGGTTCCTCACCAGTTTGTTTTTTCTCCTTAAAATTACGGGTGTTTTCCTCTACCATTTTATTTTAGTTATTAAGGGGATTTTATTGTTTATTTCTGTTTGTATGACCAAATTTTTCTGATATTGTTTTTAAGATCTTGGTATTATAAGGTATAAGTGCGTTTCCTGCTTACATTATCTCTGGAGTTTTTAATTTTGTAGTTAGCTTTTAATACATTGCATTTTTATTGTTCTATTGTTGTTTTAATAATTCATTTATCACTGACCTTACATCCTTATACATCCACCATTAACCTCATCATACGTGCATCCGTGACCCCTAACATCCATACATCAGTGAACCTCCAACTCACACACACACACGCATCATTGACCCGCCAAATCATGCGTCCGTGACTTTCAATATACCCATACGTTTCACACACCCCTCCTCCCCTTCATGTGTTAGAGCCGGACGCAGGAGCCAGGCCGCCAGCAGACACACCTCTCCACCATGCGCTCTCCCTCCTCCCCCCTGTGGTTGGCGCATCACCATCACATTGTTGTTTAAGTCGACGCATCGCTATGTTAAGTGTGATAGTTCCACCACCTTTATGTGTCTAGGTTAAGGATGAATTAAATGTATTCCTGATCTTGTACAGAAGTCAAATTTACAACTTAATTTCTTAGGTGTATAATAAATTTTATAAAAATCTATGACGTCTGTGTTTTTTCTTTTATTATTATTATCCTCCAATGTTTGTATTTGTATATGTGTGTGTGTGTGTGTGTAAAGAATGGAGTCGGTGCCTCAATATTCTCAAAAAAAAAATCCGGTTTAATAACAAAAATAAAATTGTGAAATTGAAAAGTCTTAGAAAAATAAAATAAAAAGAATTCGTCCAACAATATTTCACGTGTTTATTTCAGGTACACATGATCCGACCCGACCCGACCCGACCCGACCCAGCTCCGCTCAGCTCATCTCGACTCATATCTCATCTCGTCTCAACTCAACTCCAATTCAACCTAACCCAACCCAGCCCAGCCCAGCCCAGCCAAACTCAACCAAGCCCAGCCTTTACTTCATAACTTTATCTAACCTAACCTAACCTAATTAATTAACCTTGAGTGACCTCTAACGAGACTGACCTTGGTTTAATTAATCTAAGACACTGACCTACTTAATCTGTGACCTTTACCCGAGTAATCTAAGACCTAAAGCTTATTTTTCTAAAACCTTGACCTAATTAATCCACAACCCAGACCTAATTAATCTAAGACTGACCTAAACAATCTAATACCTTGATTTAATTAAGCTAAGACCCAATTAAACACCTTGACCTAATTAATCTATGACCTCGAGATAATTAGTCTGAGATCTTGACCATATTAATCCTTACTAACTTGACCTAATCACTGTCTAAACCTGACCTCGTTAATCTGTATGTACCTTTGACCTTAATTGCCTGTGTAACCTTGACTTAATTGTCCTGTGACCAACATGATTAGGCTGTTACCATGACCTAATTATACTACGTAACCTTGACCTAACTACTCGCTTAAAACCTTGAGGTCGTGCCACAAACCACTTTATTTTGTGGACGGTACATTGTGTCATGTGGACGGTACAGTGTCATGTGGAGGGTACACTGTGTCATGTGGGTGGTACATTGTGCCATGTGGGCGGTACACTGTGTCCTGTGGACGGTACATTGTGTCATGTGGACGGTACACTGTGTCATGTGGGTGGTACATTGTGCCATGTGGGCGGTACACTGTGTCATGTGGACGGTACATTGTGTCATGTGGACGGTACACTGTGTCATGTGGGTGGTACACTGTGTCAGGTGGGCGGTGAGGGTGTATCAGTGGGTGTGGGGCACTATGCCTCACCCCTCCAATTTGCTGCCGAAATGAGACTCGGTCCAGGAATTGACTCCAAATTTCCCAAGTGGACACCTCAAAATTGAAGGTGAGGGTAGAGGAGGGAGGGAAGGAGTGGGAGGGTAGAGGAGGGAGGGAGAAGACATGCCCTCCCCCCCCCCCCCCCCCCTCCCCCTCAGCTCTCACTTATCCGTTTACCTTGGGCGTGTTGCGGAGTGCACAGCCTGGCAGGTGTAGCGTGGCAGGCAGGCAGGCAGACCAAGGTGGATAGGTATATGGTGGGTATGTAGGCTGGAGGAGGAAGGGGTAGGATATGGCGAGGTGTAGGCTGACAGGTGTAGCCAGGAGGAACAAGGGAGGTAGGATATAGAGGGTGTAGGCTGGCAAGTACAGGCTGGAGGAGTAAGGGGTAGGTGCAGGCAAGCAGATGTAGGCTGGATAATGGGGAAGGATGAGAGAGGGGACGCACCACTCGCCACCTACTGTTTAATGAGGAAGATGTGAGGAATATTATAATGTTGGTGAGTGTGGTGGCAAGGTGAGGGGAAGGGGTGACTTATAACCCCTCCTGTTGCCTCGTCTTGTGGTTTAAGGAGGAGATGGAGGAGGGGGAGAGGAAAAGGGTGACAAATAACAGGTGGACTGATAAATATAGGCAGAGAAAGAAAGAGGGGGGGGGGGGGGGCAGATATGGGGATGTTCAGGAGAGCTTTTAGATAAGTGACATAAGTAACGTGTTAACTGAGGTTCATCTTAATTCTCACAATATTCGAGAACTTCATTTCGCTGTCAACATTACACCCAGATCTTCCTCTCATGCAGTTTCAATTGGGAAGATGTGTTCAGCTGGGTGGGTCAGATAGTACGCTTCCCTGCTCTTACTACCACCAGGGTACACCCTCTTGCATTTCTCAACGTTGAATTTCGATGTCTGTTCCAGTGGTGGTGCTTGTGTATGATTATAATCCTGTAAGGCCTCACATTCTGATAAATAATATGACCTCATCAGTAAACATTTGTATAGAAAAATTAATGATCATATGGTATGTTATTTATGCAACAAACAGTATCGGTATTGACACAGCCTAGTGGAACACCGCTGGTTCACCCCCCAATGTGGCGTCACCAAGCGGCCGGAAAGTAAACAAAATCGTCATCAGGCAAGGAATAAAGGGAGGAGACGAATAATTCGGTGAAATCCCGTTTTGCTCTTGTCTTGGTAATTTCTTTAGCAGCTATTAAGTGCTCTAACAACTCCACAAAGAACAGAAACTTGTCTGTCTTCCGATTTCCGAAAGATCCAGAGAGGTGAGTCGTACACCTGCTTCTGTCAATGTTGATTGTTCATTTTTGTTTTATGAACTCTTCTTTATTTAATGGATTTAGTACTGATAACCTTCCACTCTTCAGAATTGCTAGTTAACATCAGAGTATCATATTATTTAAGGTGAGAAGGATGCTGTTGTATTCTCGAAAATATAGGCTGGAACTTTGAAGTTTTGTCAATATTCGTTTTTGGACCAACCACGACTTTTTATTTTTTGACGAAATTATGTTTTTCCTGTATATTTCGTTGTGTTTTGAATGGATTTCACAATAATTTCTTGGCTAACTTTATGAAACCCTTACCAACCCAACCCAAATTGTGGTAAAAACTCGCAAAAAAAAACAAACGAAACCCAATTTTACCTTCCTAACCTAACTTTACCTAACTAACCTAACTTTATCTAACTAACCTAACTTTACCTAACCAACCTAACTTTACCTACTCAACTTAACATTCCTTAACCTATCTTTACCTAATCTAACTTTACTTAACCTTATACCTAACCTTAGTTTTGGCAGTTTTTTAGCGTTTCATAAAAAAAAATCCAGTCAGAAGTATCCCTCGCTACACGAATGTCCGCTCTGTTACCATTAGCTTATACAAATATCCTATTCCTATAACTCTTTCTCACTAAACAAAATCTATGGTCCCTTAAGGGAATGTACTCCGTTTGGTTCTTCAGTAAGAGCGATGGTGGTAGCTACAGTTTTACACCAACTAATATGAACAAAAAGGTTTGAAGAGCAATTTAGATTACTCCAAGTTGGAATAATAATAACAATATTAATATTTCATAAGTGAAATTGTCATGTACAGTATATACATTAAGCCGGTATACAGGTCAGCATTAATATAGGATCTTTGATTTAGTCTACAAACTTCCCCGGGTTTTGACATTGAGACAAATTGTCGGGTAAAAATACACAAAAAATTATCAAATGAACCTGACCTGACCTGACCTAACATAATCGTACCTTTGTTGGTGATGGCATTCCTCCGCCAAGCTGTTCCATTGTTGATGTTCCATGCATCATCGCAACTCGTATGATAATAATAATAATAATAATAATAATAATAATAATAATCTATAACACTTAACACTATGCTGGCCAGATTCACCGGGCTCCAATAGTTCGTACAACAGCAATCACCTAAAATAAATATATGAATCACATAAATTAATTTCCATTAGGTAGTCATTTTTCCTCTTCCATGATTACATAGAAGATACTGAGAGGTCGGAGAGTTCATTATTCCTTACGGCCACATTTTTATTGAACCAACAGGGACATAACATATAGAGGTGATACACTTCACTTACAACTAACTGTACAGTATACACTCCCAGTATTGTACAGAACTGCCCATCCTCAAAATCTACCAAGTTATTTTTATCCTCTCCTGTAAACGGTGAGGAAAAGATTTCGTGTTTAAATAGAGTTCAGTATAATTTCAATACCAGAACAAACAAAAAAATGCTGAAATGTGCGGAGGGACGAAATGTAGCCACGTTTTGTCCTGTAGCCAAAAAGAATAAGAGGACCAGACACAAGAGAAAGGTTTAGACCTGAGGAAACAATTTTTTGGTAGGTTTAAGCCACGTGAGAATTCGACAAGAGATGTGGATTATAGAGAGTGGGAAAATATTAATGTGGGGGTGCAAAGGCTATGTTCTTGAAGAGGAAAGGTGCTTGAAAATGATGTCGACGCCAGGGCTTCATACTACAGCTGGTGATGATGGTACTACTACTGCTGGTGGTGATGATGGTACTACTACTGCTGGTGGTGATGATGGTACTACTACTGCTGGTGGTGATGATGGTACTACTACTGCTGGTGGTAATGATGGTACTACTACTACTGCTGGTGGTGATGATGGTACTACTACTACTGCTGGTGGTGATGATGGTACTACTACTGCTGGTGGTAATGATGGTACTACTACTGCTGGTGGTGATGATGGTACTACTACTGCTGGTGGTAATGATGGTACTACTACTACTGCTGGTGGTGATGATGGTACTACTACTGCTGGTGGTAATGATGGTACTACTACTGCTGGTGGTGATGATGGTACTACTACTACTGCTGGTGGTGATGATGGTACTACTACTACTGCTGGTGGTGATGATGGTACTACTACTGCTGGTGGTAATGATGGTACTACTACTGCTGGTGGTGATGATGGTACTACTACTGCTGGTGGTGATGATGGTACTACTACTGCTGGTGGTAATGATGGTACTACTACTGCTGGTGGTGATGATGATACTACTACTGCTGGTGGTGATGATGGTACTACTACTACTGCTGGTGGTCATGATGGTACTACTACTGCTGGTGGTGATGATGGTACTACTACTGCTGGTGGTAGTGATGGTACTACTACTGCTGGTGGTGATGATGGTACTACTACTACTGCTGGTGGTGATGATGGTACTACTATTACTGCTGGTGGTGATGATGGTACTACTACTGCTGGTGGTAATGATGGTACTACTACTGCTGGTGGTGATGATGGTACTACTACTGCTGGTGGTAATGATGGTACTACTACTGCTGGTGGTGATGATGGTACTACTACTACTGCTGGTGGTGATGATGGTACTACTACTGCTGGTGGTGATGATGGTACTACTACTACTGCTGGTGGTGATGTTATTACTACTACAGCTGGTGATGATGGTACTACTACTGCTGGTGGTAATGATGGTACTACTACTGCTGGTGGTGATGATGGTACTACTACTACTGCTGGTGGTGATGATGGTACTACTACAGCTGGTGGTGATGATGGTACTACTACTGCTGGTGGTAATGATGGTACTACTACTGCTGGTGGTGATGATGGTACTACTACTACTGCTGGTGGTGATGATGGTGCTACTACTGCTGCTGGTGGTGATGATGGTACTACTACTGCTGGTGGTAATGATGGTACTACTGCTGGTGGTAATGATGGTACTACTGCTGGTGGTAATGATTGTACTACTGCTGGTGGTAATGATGGTACTACTGCTGGTGGTGGTGGTGATGATGATACTACTGCTGGTGGTGGTGATGATGATACTACTGCTGCTGGTGATGATGGTACTACTGCTGGTGGTGATGATGGTACTACTGCTGGTGGTGATGATGGTACTACTGCTGGTGGTGGTGATGGTACTACTGCTGGTCGTAATGATGGTACTACTGCTGGTGGTGATGATGGTACTTCTGCTGGTGGTAGTGATGGTACTGCTGCTGGCGGTGATGATGGTACTACTGCTGGTGGTGGTGGTGATGATACCACTGCTGGTGGTGGTGATGATGATACTACTGCTGGTGGTAATGATGGTACTACTACTGCTGGTGGTGATGATGGTACTACTGCTGGTGGTGATGATGATGGTACTACTGCTGGTGGTGGTTACTACTACTGCTGGTGGTGATGATGGTACTTCTATTGCTGGTGGTGATGATGGTACTACTGCTGGTGGTGGTGATGATGGTACTACTACTGGTGGTGGTGTTGATGATACTACTGCTGGTGGTGATGTTACTACTACTGGTGGTGGTGTTGATGATACTACTGCTGGTGGTGATGATGGTACTACTGCTGGTGGTGATGATGATGGTACTACTGCTGGTGGTGGTTACTACTACTGGTGGTGGTGATGATGGTACTACTGCTGGTGGTGATGTTACTACTACTGGTGGTGGTGTTGATGATACTACTGCTGGTGGTGATGTTACTACTACTGGTGGTGGTGATGATGATACTACTGCTGGTGGTGATGATGGTACTACTACTGGTGGTGGTGATGATGATACTACTGCTGGTGGTGATGATGGTACTACTGCTGGTGGTGATGATGATGGTACTACTGCTGGTGGTGGTTACTACTACTGGTGGTGGTGATGATGGTACTACTGCTGGTGGTGATGTTACTACTACTGGTGGTGGTGTTGATGATACTACTGCTGGTGGTGATGTTACTACTACTGGTGGTGGTGATGATGATACTACTGCTGGTGGTGGTGATGATGGTGCTACTACTGGTGGTGCTGTTACTACTACTGTTAGTGCTGTTACTACTACTACTGTAGGTGCTGTTACTACTACTGTTGGTGCTGTTACTACTACTGTTGGTGCTGTTACTACTACTGTTGGTGCTGTTACTACTACTGTTGGTACTGTTACTACTACTGTAGGTGCTGTTACTACTACTGTTGGTGCTGTTACTACTACTGTTGGTGCTGTTACTACTACTGCTGGTGCTGTTACTACTACTGTTGGTGCTGTTACTGCTGCTGTTGGTGCTGTTACTACTACTGTTGGTGCTGTTACTACTACTGTTGGTGCTGTTACTACTACTGTTGGTGCTGTTACTGCTGCTGTTGGTGCTGTTACTACTACTGTTGGTGCTGTTACTACTACTGTAGGTGCTGTTACTGCTGCTGTTGGTGCTGTTGCTACTACTGTTGGTGCTGTAACTACTACTGCTGGTGCTGTTACTACTACTGTTGGTGCTGTTACTGCTACTGTTGGTGCTGTTACTACTACTGCTGGTGCTGCTACTACTACTGCTGGTACTGTTACTACTACTGTTGGTGCTGTTACTACTACTGTTGGTGCTGTTACTACTACTGTTGGTGCTGTTACTGCTGCTGTTGGTGCTGTTACTACTACTGCTGGTGCTGTAACTACTACTGTTGGTGCTGTTACTGCTGCTGTTGGTGCTGTTACTACTACTGCTGGTGCTGTTACTACTACTGTTGGTGCTGTTACTACTACTGTAGGTGCTGTTACTGCTGCTGTTGGTGCTGTTACTACTACTGTTGGTGCTGTTACTACTACTGTTGGTGCTGTTACTGCTGCATGGGTATAAATAAAGCAGAAATTCTTCACATAAGAGAGGAGGCCGATACTGACAGACATATGTACACTTATACACTGTAGTCATGTGTATGATACGTTCATGTTTGATATATGACTGTGTTCTTTACTGTGTGATGGCGTTATTATTATTTGTGGTATTGGTATCACTGACTGGTATTATTGTTATGGTAGGTAGTATTGGTATCACAGACTGGTATTATTGTTATGGTAGGTAGTATTGGTATCACTAACTGGTATTATTGTTATGGTAGGTAGTATTGGTATCACTAACTGGTATTATTGTTATGGTAGGTAGTGTTGGTATCACTAACTGGTATTATTGTTATGGTAGGTAGTATTGGTATCACTGAGCTTTTATTGTTATTTGTGGCATTGGTATCACTGACTGGTATTATTGTTATTTGTGGTATTGGTATCACTGAGCTATTATTGTTATTTGTGGTATTGGTATCACTGACTGGTATTGTTTTGGTGGTATTACAATCAGTGGTCTCTCGCATACCTGTGTCTGTATTAATGCTGACAATTTGTTTTAGTTGTAAATCGTGTTATATGTTGTAGATAGTTATAGTTGTAGTGATGATTATTTGTTGTAATGTTGTGTTAGTTTGGTTATGGTGAGAGCGGTGACAGTCATGGGGGTCTTGCTGAGAGGATGTTGGTCAGGGAAGAAGGGAGTTGGTAAGGAAGAGAGGTGGTGAGGGAGGGAAGAGATGAGAGGGGGAATGGTGAGGGATGGAGGTGGTGAGGGAGGAGTGGAAGGGAATGGTCGGTCATGGAGTTTTGGTAGCGGTGTAGTGACTGGAGACGATGTTGGAGGGTGGTGATGATGGAGGGGAGGGAGGGAGTGTGGCACTGTGGTTGGTGACGGTGTTGGCCCTGATTGTTATAGACTGTTATGGTAATGGTGTGTGTGTGTGTGTGTAGGAGACCTTGACGAGACCCAGGTCACTGGTCCCTCAGTCACAGATAAGAGGGGCTGGTGATGAGTCTGCATGTCTTGCAGGTCCACCTGTGTGAAGCATGACGGGTCGTTTGTACAGGTCGGGGGTAATTGGGCAGTTGGCGACGTGCGTCAACTACGGCACCACTGGGCCGGGCTAGTCCCCGGGGACGTCCTTATCGGCCAGTAACGTGCGCTCTGATTGGTCCATCCGCTCTCCCGAGGACCACTCATATTGATCTTCTGGGAGCCGACGTGTTCACCTGGGACCTCTCATGGTTGCCTAACACAAATTGAAACTAAACACGACCACCAACCATCAGAGATATCTAAAAAAAAACATCTCCCGGAGAGTCTCCCAAAAGTCAGCTAGACCACAAGCTACATGGCGAGAAAATAGAATAGATAATTAATAAAGAAAGGTAGCGAGTGGTCAGTATCGGCGCGCCCCGCGAGACGTAAGCTCGAGGGAGTCGCAGCCCGGCCCTCTCTGGAGACCCCCAGCTGGGTTAAATTTAATCCCATCTCTCCACTCTCTCTGTCTCTCTCTCTCTCTCTCGTTTTCCCTCTCTCTACTTCACCTCCCCCACACCATCATCTCCCCCTACCCCCCACTCACGGTATCCTCACCTCATGCACAAGATCCACCAGCCTAGCCAATAGGAAACAAAAGCCAATAACAAAATTAATACGGTATCCCCCAGAGCTAGAGGCGGTCGGTGGCGTTAAAGGTGACCTGTTATTTACACTGAATCACGACCATCCCAAGAGACGCCAAATTCAACAGCTGGTCCCGAGGCGCTGCTGCTGCTCCCTGTACCAACGCCTTACTCTCTCTCTCTCTCGACTTGGAATGCAAAATTTCTTTCAAGTCGAAGTATTTTTTCTTTTTTTTACGCATCACAGTCAAAACGGCTGAGTGGCAAACGGGAGAAATTTTACCCCTGGGAGTTTAGCTTTTGTCGTGGTTATGGTAGATTGAAGGTAGTTTATGTTTACGGTAAGGTCTCGCTTATAGTCATCTGAAGTTAACTTCAGTGTGCTTACGGTAATTTTAAGTTAACTAATTCAAGGAGTTCACCATTAGGAATCTATTTTACACCCTTAAAGCGAATCTGGTTTCTCTTGCATATCCGTAGACTGGATCCAGTATGTTGTTGTGTGTCCGTTAAGCGAATCTAAGGTAATCTTGTATTATTTCCGTAAACCGAACTTAATCATTTCCGTACAGCTAAATTTAGTCTCGGTCTTAATTTCATTAAACTAACTAGATGTTTTGTGAAGGATTATTGTTTTGTTCAGTAAGCAAGAAATTTATTTATTAGGGTAATGTGTTTGTTTGTTTGTTTGTTCATTCTTTAGGGGATAAAGTGTTTTTGTTGAAGAAGTTTCCTAAAGATTCTGGTCGTGAGAAAGATTTTAAAGATACACAAAGAAGGCACGTGTATTCTCTCTCTCTCTCTCTCTCTCTCTCTCTCTCTCTCTCTCTCTCTCTCTCACCCATCTTTCACTCACCTGTCATATTCATCCGTAACATACCTTTTACATTCATCCGTCTCGCTCATGCACCACACTCACCCGTCAAACTTATCTGTTACACTCATCCGTCGCACTCAATCATCACATTCATCCGTCATACTTATCCGTCACTCATCCGTTGTACTCACCCGCTACTAAACCGTCACACTTACATACATCACATTCATCCGTCACACTCACCGATCACACTCATCCGTCACACCATCACACTCACCCATCACACTAATCTATAACACTCATTCGTCACACTTACCTATCCCTCATACATCACACTCACCCGTCACACTCACCCATCCCTCATACATCACACTCACCCGTCACACTCACCCATCCCTCATACATCACACTCACCCGTCACACTCACCCATCCCTCATACATCACACTCACCCGTCACACTCACCCGTCACACTCACCCATCCCTCATACATCACACTCACCCGTCACACTCACCCATCCCTCATACATCGCACTCACCCGTCACACTCACCCGTCACACTCACCCATCCCTCATACATCACACTCACCCGTCACACTCACCCGTCACACTCACCCATCCCTCATACATTACACTCATCCGTCACACTCACCCATCCCTCATACATCACACTCACCCGTCACACTCACCCATCCCTCATACATCACACTCACCCGTCACACTCATCCGTCACACTCATCCGTCACACTCACCCGTCACACTCACCCATCCCTCATACATCACACTCACCCGTCACATTCACCCATCCCTCATACATCACACTCACCCGTCACACTCACCCATCCCTCATACATCACACTCACCCGTCACACTCACCCGTCACACTCATCCGTCACACTCACCCGTCACACTCACCCATCCCTCATACATCACACTCACCCGTCACACTCACCCATCACACTAATCTCCCTCCCTCACTTCTCCCGCCTCCCGTCGTTCACTCTCTCGTTAATAGAGAGAGAGCGAGAGAGAGAGAGCGAGCGCGAGAGAGAGAGAGAGTGCCAGCGAGTGAGAGACAGGGAGAGAGAGAGCGCGAGAGAGAGAGCGAGCGCGAGAGAGAGAGAGAGCCAGCGAGCGAGACAGAGAGAGAGCAAACGAGCGAGAGAGAGAGTCTCAACAGCCAACATCTGTCATCTTAATTATTCAACAACCTCGTTCCGTTTGTCCATCACCCGTGACTGTGTGTGTGTGTGTGTGTTTATAATTGTGTCGCACGCGCGCGCGCGTGTGTGTGTGTGTGTGTGTGTAAGGTTGTGGAGTGTGGATGTGTGCTGGTCGCGTAAGCGTTCACGCGTGTGTGTGTAGGATTGTGGTGTGTGTGTGTATGTGTGTGTACAGAAAACCCAAGATGTGTCGTTTACAAAAGTTGTTTAAATAAGACCAGCCAGAACACAACGAAACATCTCATTGTTCATCTGTGCCAAGACATAACAAACCTCACGACACTGTTCACATTCACACAGACATGAACAAAGTTACTCACAGGTTATATTGTTGTTTTACTTAATAATTCCGTCTGATAAGGATGATGTGGATGATCAGGGTGGTGCGGGTGATCAGGGCGGTGTGGGTGATCAGGGTGGTGTGGGTGATCAGGGTAGTGTGGGTGATCAGGGTGGTGTGGGTGATCAGGGTGGTGTGGGTGATCAGGGTGGTGTGGGTGGTCAGGGTGGTGTGGATGATTAGGGTGGTGTGGGTGATCAGGGTGGTGTGGGTGGTCAGGGTGGTGTGGATGATTAGGGTGGTGTGGGTGATCAGGGTGGTGTGGGTGGTCAGGTTGGTGTGGGTGATCAGGGTGGTGTGGGTGATCAGGATGGTGTGGGTGGTCAGGATGGTTTGGGAAATGTGAATGGTGGGTGGCCAAGGTAGTAGTGGTGTGGGTGGCCAGGGTTGTAATGGTGTGGGTGGCCAAGATAGTAGTGGTGTGGGTGGCCAGGGTGGTAGTGGTGAGGGTGGCCAAGGTTGTAATGGTGTGGGTGGCCAGGGTTGTAATGGTGTGGGTGGCCAGGGTAGTAGTGGTGAGGGTGGCCAGATAAACCCGGGTAGTGGTGTGTAGACGTGACCATTCTTTAACACCAGACAGCGTTCTTTACCTGGGAGATCACTAGTCCACCATAGAGGTCGTCCTGACGTAGTCCCTGCAGGGGTGTCGCAGCAGCAGCAGCAGCAGCCTTTTGATCTGTGTAACTGACTAAATGAACCTCTTCCTCCTTCACATCCATACCCTCATATACCCCTTAAGATTCTTGTACTAATTATCTTTTTATAATCAGCAAGAAGTCCATCTGAAGAAGTAATACTAATCACCTCATGCCACCACCTACTCCACTTAATTCTGCTCCACCATAAACCATTTTCATTGTGGTTGCCTTCATGAAGTAATGTGCCAAAGCTTGAAGTTAACGTTATCACTTGTCTAATTCACTTTTCTTCTGTTGATAATGAGAGAGTACTGAACTTCCAGCCATTGCCAAGACGTGAAGGAGGGAGAAGCCTAGATTACACGTCGGGTTGTGAGTGATATTAGACGGTCGGTGGAGACGAGACAGTGTCGATTGGTGCATGGTGGAGGAAGGAGAAGTTTTCTTGCACATTGTTTACATCTGTTGATCAACCCCCCCCCCCTCCTCTACCCCCTCCCCCCCCCGCCCCTCCCTAGTGCCGACAAGACTATTACTAACAAGGGACGTAGCCAACCTGTCAGTCAGTAATGTAAAAAAAAAGAAATTTAATGCTCAGCTTATTCCAAACCAGGAGGGAATATTTGTCACTTCTCACAAATTTATGAGTATAATATGTACACAACTTACATACATACATACATACTTACATACATACATACATACATACATACATCCATACACTTATTAACACGGGAACAATAGTCGAATTGTTAAACTTAAAATTAAATTGCCATCGAATCTTTTTTTTTCCGTTCTGAGTTTTAACCTTATCTGACCTGAGGTGTAATAGGTCAGGGGATCAAGTTTTATACAAGTTAACACAGTGACCGGAAAAAAATAGAGTCGCAATTTTGGTTAGGTTAAGTTAGGTTAGGTTAGGTTACTCTTTTGTGACTTCCTAGATTCGTCATCACAAGGTTGTCTGATAACTTTGTTTTAGCACTGCACTTGACTGACTTCACTTATGCAATTGTAAAGTTAGTTATATATGTACAGCTTGATGAACATAGGATGCCTTGGGCGAGAACACACACACACACACACACACAGGGGACAGTACACACACATGCACACAAGGTTAACTACACACACGCATGGGGAGGTACATACTGTACACACAGGGGAAGGTACTCACACACACACACAGGGTGAGGTACACACACACAGGGGGAGGTACACACACACAGGGGGAAGTACACACACAGGGGGAGGTAGGGGGGGAGCTGCTTGTCATAACCTCGAATCGATGGTCAACTTAGTGGTCAAGACGGTGGGAGTGGTGTTAGCGGGGTCGGGGCGGCTTGGAAGGTGTCAGTAACGGGGTGTCGCGCGCGGACGGACCAGCCTGGTGATTGGTCGGTGGTCTCAGAGGGAGGCTTGTCGCAGCTGCCGGTGAACACGACTCCTTAAAACACAACCCGAAATAACCCATCTGGGATTGACCTGTTGGGTGTCATGAGCGCCTCTACGGGATTAAGACGCCCCTGGACGCCCCGAGAATGGCAGGGGGGTGGTGATGGGTGGTGGTGGTGGGTGTTGGTGTACGCGTAGGATTCTTGAAGTCATCCTGCACTTTGGCCTAATGTCTCCGAGGGCCTCTATTGATCCGCTGGGAACGAGACGGGCGTCAGGGGAGCGTTGGCCCCCTCGAGGCCTGCCACGGTCCCCCTCCGCGGCCCTTACCCTCCCTCCCTAAACCCCCCTCGTTTCCCCCCCACCCGTCACTATCCTCCTCCTCCTCCTCCTCCTGCAGTAGGGTTCCCGCCACCACCAATCTTGCCTGGCCGTAAACACACACCGTCCACACCACCTTCACTAACACTTCTGCTGCCGCTTGTTGTTGATGTTGTTGTCATTGTTCGTTGGTTGGTCTTAAACTGTATTTATATAACTAGATTTTTATTCATTCTAAAGCAAAATAACAAATATATGTTTCTTTTGCAGGAACAAATAAACGAACGGCAACAAATACAGTCACACAAAAAACAAACAATCACAGGCACAAATACATGTCTAAAATAGTGACAGGTATATACAGGTAAAAAAGATAAAAACAATTAGCAGATTTCATTTGAATAAGAAATAACACAACAGGTAGAGTCCAGCAGTTACAGTACGACGGATTCTTCTCATTCATCTTCAGTCACTACAACAGGTAGGCGAACACGTGCTGGTGAGGAAACTACACCTGACAATTTACTCACTCAATGATTCCATCTTCAGCTCTCACGCTCGTTGGGTCCTATGGTCGTCATTGGTTAGGTTAGGTTACCTTACTTTAGGTTACCTTACCTTAAGTTACCTTACCTTACGTTACCTTACCTTAAATTACCTTAGCTTAGGTTACCTTAGGTTAGGTTACCTTAGGTTTGGTTAGGTTAGGTGAGATTAAATTAAGTTAGCTTAGTTTACGTCCATTATGTTGAGTTGCGTTAATTTTCGTAATGTCACACACACACACACACACACACACACACACACAGAGATCCCCCTTACATACAAACACCTCCTCCATACACACTCCCTCTCATCCCCTTCCCCCTTCTTTCCTC
>CAUDMG010000786.1:1012500-1240000 GCA_958450375.1 Homarus gammarus | reverse complement strand
CTGTTCGTGTTTGTTGTGTTTGTGTGTGTGTTTGTGTATCTCTCTTTGTTGTGTTTGTTGTGTTTGTACATTTCTGGACACTATTCGGATCACGCGACCTTTAGGCCAACCCAGCTTAGGTTAGGTTAGGTTACGTTAGCGTTAGGTTAGGTTAGGTTAATCTTATTGTGATATTATCTAGGGGGGGACTAATCTTCAGGTGACTTCCTCAAATACTCAGTTCACTTGTCAACGTCTGTCATTATGTTATTTGAAGGTCACGTAAGTGTGTGAGGGTTTAGGGGATCTTAACAGGTAGGTAAGAGGGATTAGGGGATTTTAATAGGTAGGTAAGAGGGATTAGGGGGTTTAAACAGGCAGGTAAGAGGGATTGAAGGATTTTAACAGGTAGGTAAGGGTGATTAGGGGATTTTAACATGTAGGTACGAGTGATTAAGGGTATTTAATATCTATTTAGTCAGATTTTTTGGTAAAATGTTTTTTATTGTAATTAAATTATAACCTTAAATATAACCCACAAGCTGATGTCATATATAACCAAGTGTCCAGGGAGTTTTGACCGTAACTATTGTGTTTGTGTTTATGTATTTGCGTTTGTTTGTAGGTATATATGTATGTGTGTTTGTAGATATATATGTATAAGTGTTTGTTGTATTTAGGTATGTACGTTGTGTGTGTGTGTGTGCGCATGTGCGCACGTACACACAGGGTGGTGTAATGTGTCTAGTGTGGCAGCAATATGTTAGTGTTAAGGTGCAAGCACTGCTTGCTTGCTTCCTCTCGCATTCAGCTACCGCCGCTAACTAGCCCTCGTGGTGTAGCCTCGCATCAGGCAGACATGCTTACGGAGCTCCAGTAAGACCCCAACGGCGGAATAGAGGGGAGAGGTGACCAACATGGGAACCCAATGACTACACCGGCGGATAAAAGCATTACAAGAGGGACAGGCTGCTAAGGCGAAACCCAACAAACTGGGCTATCGGCAATCCATTGCAACTCTCCCTCTCCCCTGTCGCTGCAACTGCTTGCAACACTGGATCAGGAAAAGGGAGAGCCAAGACGTGTGGTTGTAGCCTGAGCTCCTGCATCGCCATATAAGTCAACTCGCGCAGCCATCATCCAGCTCATCATACTTATCATCATCATCATCATCATCATCATCAAAGCCCCTATACCCCCAAAAGTCCTATGGCGACAGACGAGTGGCGACGGGGACAGGCAGAGATGACTTCCGGGGTCTCTAGTCACAACTCTGCACATAGGCGGCCTATAGATAAGATGGTCGTTTATGCACTTGAATCTAGGCAGCAGTGCAATCCGGTCCGGTCTGTGTGTCTGAGCAGCCCTTTCTATTGGAGCCACTCTGCTCACACCACATGGGGAGGGGACAGAAGAGGTGCCCTAAACATAGCCTGCCTAAAAAAAAAAAAAAAAAAAAACTTGACTGGGCAACCGCACCCAGTAAGGTTATCCTAATGGTGCCGAAAACACAATCATAATCACAGATTAAGACAAAAACAAACTATACAACCTCTTATGGTCGCTGCGTGGAATGTCATGACCCTTCTGGATACTGGCACAAATGAGCATCCTGAAAGAAAAACTGCCCGTGTGGCAAAATAAATGGCTAGGTATAACATCGACATAGCGGCCGTTAGTGAGTCCCGGCTCCCAGACGAGGGATGACTCACGGGGCTCTGGCTATACCTTCTTCTGGAAGGGTAAGCCTGCTGCAGAGAGAAACCGCATTTAAGGAGTTGGCTTTGACATTCGCCAATCCATCCTTCATTGGCTAACTGAAATGCCTGTTGGGATCAACGAGCTCCTCATGAAGTGTCGAGTTTCGCTGAACCACTCATGTCATGCCTTCTTCATCCTCTGGATGCGGAGGATAATACCAAGGAGGCCTTTTATGGCGACCTTGACAGAGTGCTAACCTCTGTTTCCAGAGAAGATAAGGTTGTGCTCCTAGGTGACTTCAATGCCAGAGTTGACAGAGATGCTGACATAGGGCAAGAAACCATAGGGAGAAACGGAGTGAGTGTAATCCCTATGACCTACTCCTCCTCAGCAAGTGTGCTGAACACAACCTAACTATCACCAATACCTTGTTTAGGCAGGCTGACTAGTTCAAAGATTCTTAGCAACACCCACTATCCAAACACTGGCATCCCATTGACGACATCACTGTCAGGGAAAGAGATCGCCGAGATGTCCTCATGACCCGTGCCATGCATAGCTCAGACCACTGTGCCACAGTTCATCGGCTCAGCAGAGCCAAACTCTTCCGTCACGTCGTCCCAAAACGGCGAAGGCTAAAAGCCTCCAGGAGAGGCTTTAACATTAATCAAGCAACTGGAGGATCCAGCAGTAACACATGCTTTCAGAGAGCAGCTCAATGATGGAATGATAAGCAACCCAAGAACAAACAACCAAAATCCGAGTTCAGAATGGGGTCCCATCAAAGCTGTCATCACAAAAGACTGCAACGAGACCCTCGGCCAAATCAAAAGAAAACACCAGGATTGGTTTGATGAAAACGATCCGGAAATCTAAGCACTGGTCAGTAGTAAACGTGCTGCTCTCGCTGACTGGCAGAACAACCTTAAGTCTTGGACCAAAGCTGATAACTTCCACGAGAAGAAGGTGGCCAGCGAGAACTTGGCAAACTAATGAATTAATGGTGGAAAAATGTAGTGTGTTAAATGCAAAAAATTGCAGATCAACAAAAGATGCGTGGATTTTTCAATTCCGTTAAAACAATATATGGCCCAACCGCTCATCCGATGGTAACTCCCTAATTAAGGAAAAGGTATTCAGCACTGGAAAGAGCACTACCATTCGCTGCTCAACCGAAACACAGATGTCGATGTCCTGACTACCCAGCAGATTCCTCAGCACCCAGAACTGACCTACCTCAACTAT
The DNA here is from genome assembly GCA_958450375.1 of Homarus gammarus. Classification (NCBI taxonomy): domain Eukaryota; kingdom Metazoa; phylum Arthropoda; class Malacostraca; order Decapoda; family Nephropidae; genus Homarus; species Homarus gammarus. The sequence goes on along the minus strand of CAUDMG010000786.1, from coordinate 1,237,075 downwards.
CCACCATCCCTGAATAAGGTTGCCACAGGGTCGAGTTGTATAAAGCAGAGGGACCTCTGTTTACCAGCCTTCTCCAATCTCTCCTGGAGAATATATGACCGAAGGGTCATCAATATTTATAAGAGCAAGAGCGACCGGTTACACTGTGGCAACTACCGTGGGATTTCACTGTTGTCAGTAGCTGGAAAGATTATCGCCCGAGTCTTCCTAAACAGACTTCTCCCTGAGGCGGTAAATTTCCTTCCAGAATCTCAATGTTGCATTAGACCATCACGTGACACCACTGAGATGATCTTTGCTACCCATCAGATACAGGAAAAGTGCAGAGAACGCTGGCGTGACGTGTACATGGCCTTTATTGACTTAACTAAGGCCTTTGGCTCGGTCAACAGGGAAGCCCTCTGGCGGACCCTCAGTCGTTTTAGCTGCCCACCAAAATTCATTGCCATTGTGAGGCACCTCCACGATGGTATGAATGGTAGTGTCCAGCACAATGGCATCCAGTCTGAGTTCTTCCCCATCCAAACGGGGGTAAAACAAGCATGTGTACTGGCACCAACTCTCTCAACCATTTTCTTAGCTGCCTTCCTTACTCGTGCCAGTGCCAGTTTAGCCAAAGCAGCTACTTTACAGTCGCCTAACGAATGGTAAACGTAACGATGGCGGACAACGGAAAAGGTATAGGGATAGTCGTAAGACAAACCTGAAAGAGTGCCTAATCGACCCCCTCACCTGGAAGACGATCACTCCACTCCATAATGCTTGTAGGAGCACCACACGAGACTGTGTCAGCACTTTCGAGTTAGCCCGACTGAAAACCAAGGCAGACAAGAACCAGCGCCGGAAAGACGCTGCCTTCGCCCCTCCCGCACTAGATGTAGCCCTCCACATGTGCAACATCTGTGGACGGTCTTGCCGATCCCGTATCGACCTCTCGAGTCACATCAGAGCTCACCAACCTAGGTGACATCCTTAATAACGCCTCTCATTGTTGGTCGTCATACTCGATTCCAAGTGACAGCAAAGTAGTAGTGGTTGTGTGTGTGTGTGGGGGGGGGGGGGGGGGATGTGTCTGTGTGGGGGGTTGTTTGTGTGTGTGGGGGTGCATGTATGTGAAGGGGTGTATATGTTTGTGTAGGGTGTATATGTGTGTGTGTGTGTGCCTGTTTGTATGTATATGTGTGTGGCTAGTTGTATATATGTGTTTGTGTGCTTATGTCTGCTTTTTAGGCTCTGTCTGTGACTGTCTTTGTGTATATTTGACATAGTTGCTTGGTGTTTGTTTGTTTGTAGGAGAACTAATGTTTGTGTTTTAACTCAATAAACAAGCACCTAATGAAGGAGTTTAATACTAGGTTACTTCAGGTTACATTAAAGTATGTTACTCACTACAAGAATAAGTAACCCATAATTTACTACGAGTATTTTAGTATCAATTATTACTTAACCAATTTATTATCATCGAGTCTTCTGGGACAATAGTATAGATCGTTCATGTATTTTAAGTCACAAAAAGTAACGTGTTAATTTTTGGGTGGTTGAACTCTCTCTCTCTCTCTCTCTCTCTCTCTCTCTCTCTCTCTCTCTCTCTCTCTCTCTCTCTCTCTCTCTCTCTCTCTCTCCTATAAGGTGTTGGGTCGATATGTGTCTCTCACAAGTGTCATCAAGGAAGGTGAGGATTCTGAGAGACGCGTGGGGGAAGGGGGAGGGGGGGGGGGTGAAAGGAGGTGAGGTGGAGGAGGGGGGTGAGGTGAAAAGGGGAGGAAGGGAAGGGGTGAGGTTAAAGGGAAAAAGAAGGGGTAAAGGGTGAGGGAGACATGTAAGAACGTGCTTGTGTATGATTGTAAGAACGTCTTTGTGTGTTTGTGTATGAGAGTAAGAACGTGTTTGTGTGTTAAATAAATTGTGTCTAATTGAAGGGGGGGGGGGGAGAGTCATTCACAATATTATCACTAAAGTCGAATTTTATCTCAGGCGGATTCATGAAGTGAGATTTTCCATGGCGAGAGAGAGTGACTGACTTGTTTACACCACCGTCGGCAGCCTCACCACACGTTGCTCTCTGGACACGTTTTCTTTGATCTTGTTGCCAGGCAGATCGTGACGTCACCGCAGCTTATGATGTCATACCCGTGACGTCAGGATCTCTTTAAAGAAATCCTCTCCCCCCCCCCCCCCCTACTTTACGATGCTTAATATTTTGAATATTTTGTGTTCTTTTACTTTCTACTCATATGTTTTTAGTTTTCTTATTTAATTGTTTATTTTATTTATTTTTTTATAAATTGTAACTAGTAAATAAAATCTAATCAATTTGGTTTATGAGTCAGGTAGCGACTTATAAGCTTAACCAATAACAGTGACTATTATCGAGGCTGTCAAAGATATATATACAGGTATATATATTTTATTACTAGTCTAAAAAATAGTCCACAATTGCAATCCAGTTAGCCCAAGACCCTCAAACAAATGGTGCAGTGTCTATATTACCCATGCAACGTCAGCCACTCCTTGCAACACGGTACACAAGTGAAGTTGACAGGAAGAGAATCACAGGATTTAGCTTTCAGTCCCGCGGTTCACAAGAGTTCCTCCTCACCCGCTGTTATGGGGTGCTGTTGGCCAGGGTGAGGGCCACTCTGTGATGTCAGTCAGCCCCATCCTAATACCGTACATACATACATACGTACATACATACATACATACATAGTCCATTCAGTAAAATTGCCATACAAGTTTACAATTGGTTTGACATGTATATACAGTAGGCAACGCATGGATACATTTGCACAATACATCGTCCCAGTAGTAATAACATTTAAATCACGTGAACATTAGGCCCCCTCCCCTCCCCCAGCTTATTTCACAGTTCAGTGGTAATGCGCGTATCTCTCACTGACATGTCAATGGTTCGAGTCCTGCTTGGTCCAGACACAAGTTGGAAGGGAGTTAGTTATCCAGTGTGACCCTACCAAACATCACAGGTTTCCTTGTCCCCGGTTTCCTCCTGTACCAACACTGAATAAACCAATCGCCCGAACGGCTAGTAAGCTGATGCGTGGTGAAAATTATAAAAAAAAACGTAAATAAGAAGCAAAAAATAGTTATAGACATTGCGATTATACGTGCAGTGGTCAGCAGTAAGTGTACTCATCCAAAGAGAACCAAAACAAAGCCACCAGATGTACTGTAGGTTGTTTTAGCGAGAGAATACAGAAGTTTTCCCGTGTTTTCTTCTCTTGAATCACAACTGAGAATCTGATTTTTTTTATTTTGCTATGTACAGCGGCTAGTTTATTGTGCACACCATACTCATCCTGTGAGCTGAAGTGCAAAAGGATTACACAGAGTTGAGGTCACAAAGGGTGTGTATAACAGACCCCAGTGGTCAGGATAATATGGCATTGTTTTGTTCTGTACATAAAGGTTGACCTGAGTCAGTGTGAAGCCATGTATGCCTGGCCGCACACTTTGTTATTCACATTTGTGTGAGAGGTATTTGGTTCTATACATGGGAATTGACTTGTCCACGGAGTGCAAAAAAGTGGATACGATCTTAATGTCATTTGTATTGCCTTTAGAGGTAAAGTGTTGTGCCATTTCACATTCATAGTGTGCCATCTCCTCACAGTCTTTGACGTAGTGTGTGGTGGAAGAATATGATGTATATAGCAATTTATTTGATCCATATGCATGGCGATGGGTCACATAACTGCATGTGTCTTCTAATTACAAATCATTTCTAAAAGAGAATGAGCATGGCTGAAGAAAATTGTTATTTGAAAGATTACACAAACTGTAATGATACTGGCCGTGGATTTTGTGATGTAGAACGTTTTAAGGACAGCTAGTACACAAAGAGACGATACCTTACACGAACAATTGTCACATGACTCGGCTATACACCAGATAGAAATGTCACAAAAACTGTCTCGTTATACACCTCTCAGCCAGCACCACATCAAATGCTACCATCCCAAACGAGGTAACACCAGTGTTGAACCAACACTGAAAAGAATTCCTCACTCTGAAAAAGTTCCATTTAACTTCAAGGAACACTGTATCTTCTGTGGAGAGAAATGCCCAGAGTTGGATCCTCGGATCCTCGATGGTGTCGTGTTATCAAATGTTACACTGCGGATCGTGGGAGCTCTAGAAAAACACTTACGGAAGTTATTCCGGAAACATGTGGCGAGCGTAATGATGACTAGGCAGATAAAGTCAGACAGAGAGTAAAAACAGCTGTCAGTGACCTTCATGCAGCCGATGCTCAGTACCATAAGGACTGCATGTCAACATTCAGGAGTAATATCAGGTTCTCTTTAAGTGACACTGTATCAGAAGAAAGTGCACTCTATAAAGTGGTGAAGTGTAGGCTGAGTGAGCAGTCACGTATGTGGAATGCCGTTCAGATTGAGGAAATGCATGCTTCATAGGGAGGTCAACTCTTATCACGTAGACTGTTGATTTAAAAGTTGTGTGATAGATTTGAGCCAGACCTTCTGATTCTATCAGGTGAAGGAGTTGCCAATATCTTACTCTTCAAAACACATGAAGTTAGTAGCAAAAGACGAGGACGATATTGAAACAGCCATAGCAAGAGTGGCCAAGAGCATCAGTGAATATGTACAGTTCCAAAGGGATCAGTCAACATGTGAAAGCAGAATTAGTCTAGAAGACTCTCCCGTGTAGCAGCCCAACCTCATTGAGCTTCTTTTCTCGTTTGTCACCAAAGCTTGATTCTAATCTACCAGCTGAAATGCCGGGAACTTGGTGACCTGTGCTGTCATTAACTAACCAACGTCCTTACAGATTGCATTGGGAGTAGTCCATCTGGGTCATCCCCTTGTAGAGCCAAGCCACCCTCTGTGATGTACATTTAAATCCCCTAGGTAGAGGATCTCGGTGTTAGGGTGTGCGTGTATAACAACGACACCTGACAAGAAGTGAGATAATCAAAGGGTTCCATATAGTTGGCAGAGATGGAAGAACAGTATAGAAAACAAAGAAAAATACTCATAGTTGGTAGAGATATTTTGAGGCAGATGACATCGTTAAGAGAAGATATTAAATTTCTTCTTGCAGAGCCCCTGACGAGCATGCAGAGTCCCTGAAGATCCTGGTTTGTAAATGCCTGGATGAGCAAATGGGCCCCAGTGAATGGAAAGTGGCTTATACGAGTCCTATCTTCAAGAAGGACGATCGGCACCCCACGATCAACTATAGACCGGTGCGCCTGACCAGCATAATATGTAAAGTACTTGAGAGTATTATCATAGACGCCGCAATGGAACATCTAATACGAAACAATCTTGTAAAGGATTGCCAACACGGTTTTATGCCGGAGCGCTCCTGCTTAACACAATTGCTCAAGGTATTGGATATTTGGACCCATATTCTGGAACGGGGTGGTAATATCGACAATATTTACCTAGATTTTGCCAAGGCTTTTGACAGCGTACCCCAGCTGAAAATCAAACTGGAAGGGGACGGAATTCGGGGAAATGTCCTGGTATGGATAGAAGACTTTCTACATGACCACAAGCAGTGTGTGGTGATTAATGGCACGAAATCGTCATCCGTACTTGTCACAAGTGGGGTGCCACAGGGCAGTGTATTGGGCCCGCTGTTTGTTTGTTTGTTTGTTTGATAAATGACATGCTTGACGTTGTACACTCCTCCATACAAATGTTTGCCGGTGACGCTAAGTTATTTCGGGAAATTAAGAACCAAACTGACTGTGAAGAGCTGCAGAAGGACCTCTGTGGGTTCCAGGAATGGCTGCTGAGATTCAATGTCACGAAGTGTAAGAGGATGCACCTGGGGCGTACCAACGGTAAGGAGGCGTATCATATGTCCCAACGGGATGAAGAAACTGCACTAGTTGAGACTGTATGTGAGAAGGACCTAGGTGTGTATGTTGACAATGAGCTGAAGTTCTCGGGCCATTGCGAGAAGAAGGTAAACCAGGCAAATAAATTATTGGGTCTTATAAGAAGGTCGTTCAGATATCTAGACGGTCCGTCCCTCGTAACGATCTTCAGGAGTGAAGTGATTCCCCTTCTGGAGTACTGTCACCCAGTCTGGTCCCCGAGATATGTTAGGGACTGTCAGTTGGTTGAAAATGTTCAAAGGAGGGCCACCAGACTGGTGTCTGCACTTCGGCACCTCAGCTACCCTGAGAGATTGGAGAGCCTGAACTTGCCTAGCTTATACTACAGACGGGCAAGGGGGAACCTAGTTGAGGTGTATAAGCATCTCAGGGGGCACTACTCAGTCGAGTGTCCTTACTTGGAGCTGGCGGACGCTCGCCCCACAAGGGGTCACAGCTCAAGATTGAAGAAGCCGTAAGTCCAGAAAACTGCGAGGGCAAACTTTTTCGGAGTGAGGGTTGTAAACTCTTGGAACAATCTACCAGAAAGTGTTGTGACGGCACCGAGTGCGAGCTCTTTCAAGACAAGACTTGACCAACACTGGAGCGGGTTCAGGTACATTCAGGAGCCGGTGCATACCCAGTATTTGTCAACAGTGCGTGACAGACGTGACCGATCGCCCGGGAGGATAGCGAGCCGATCTTTTAGTGAAAAAGATAAATGAAAAGGAAAAGTAACCAGAGACGTGACCGATCGCCCAAGCGGCTAACAAGTCGATCAGTGGAGAAGAAGATAAAAGTAAAGTAGAAAGTAAATTCATCCCGCCGACGAAACATGGCCAGTAGTTGCTCCAGGTAGATCTCAGGTGTCTGAAACAGAGAAGTAAACGGGGGTTAAATACAAAAGTCAATTGTCAAACTAAATCACAAATAGTAATAACTCACCAGTTACATTAATATATTATCAATTTACACCAAATATAAGTAATTCAGCAAACTCATTTTTAACCAAGACGAAAACATTAATATACTCAAGTGAATTAGAAACAGCAGCTGAAGAACGACGACATGTATATCCACGGGTCATGTAGTACACTTCCTGTAGGGTTACGATCACTATTCACCTCCCGCCAAAGCCTTCAGAGTATTTAAGGACGACAGTGGGGTGGGGGGGGAGGGGTGGGGGAAGCTTCGGATTTAAGGGCCAATTGCAAGAACAGTCGTGGGGTGTACGACGCCATTTACGATGACCTTCTTGTCCTGATCTTGTTTCAGGAATACCACCCTTTTGAAGCTCTGGAGAGATCTCGAAGTTTCGATATATTGAGTACAGCACTAGCTAATAATTCCCACCAGGAAACTTGTTTCGAGACTCCTCCAAAGCTTCGAAAAGTGGAGAATTCCATGTGTTAAAGGCGATATTGCTGAAAAAAGACCAGGGCAAGAAGGTCATCGTAAATGGAGCCGTACATTTCATTTTTATTAAATGTTTTCCTATAAAACTTCACTACGTCTTGGTTATCGCCTTGCTATTGCTAATTTTACTGTTTTTCTATTTCTAACTTGTTAATTTTTCACTATAGAGATTAACGAATGTGGTTTTACCGGGAGTTAAACAGGTGTAACCACCATTAGCGGGCTTACGGTAGTGTCTGTGTACCCATAGAAAGCCGTAGAATTGGTTATGGCAGATTTATCAAAACTTGAAAAGCCAGATCACAATTGACTTTTATTTGAAAGATATGAATACAAAATATTGTTATCATAGTTGGAAGTTTCTTTAAATTTGTCACTTCTACATAAATACGCATCTGAATCTCTAGGTAATGTTGACTCATAAGCTCATTTAATTTTTCCAAAGTCCTAAAGCTTCGTAATAAAATAAACGAATTCAATAAATGTCTGCCTGGGTTCCTTCTGTACATTCCTAAATCTACTATAGAATTCATTGGCCTCTTTAACAGTGTAAGCAGCGGCCTTTATCTTTGGAAACAGACCATAGAGTCTCGGAAGCTTTATTTGACAACACCGTGACAAGTATTGATAAGAGAAAATAAATAATAAAGATGCTTCAACTTCACACACAGAGTCTAAATATAAGTTTTATATCCTTTAAGTAAATTAGGCAGTATATAAGTACCACCAACATATAGGCTTTGTTAATGTACAGTATTGCTAGTGAGACTACTTCAAAATTTGTAGTTAATAGATCTATAATTTTCTTTAGTTCCCCAATAACTAAGTCACATTTTCTTTCTTGTTAAATTCTTGAATTCCATATGTTTTTCAGTTATTTCACACCAAAAGCTCATTTTATTTTCACAGACTCTACAGCATTACATGCTAATATAGTCTTATTTAGATGGTAATAAATGATTATTCAAAAGGCTGTTTATATTATCAATAAGTAATAAGGGATGATACATGAAGGTGAGCGCCATCTATGAGCTAACAGCGTCACTAAGCCTTCATCACGGGGGTACAGGGAGAGTTTCTCGTCTGGTGGGTCTGGGGGTTCCTCACCAGTAGGACAGCCATTCGACACAAAAACAAGGAGTAGGACGGATCAAGTGTAAGACGACCTGACAGCCCTGAAAATATCCGCTTGAGGCATTGGTAAGACATTTATTAATAATATTATATCATATATGTAACGTAAATATTACTGAGTAGTTGTTGGGGTATTATTTGGGTGGGAAAAGTGCATTTAATGGTTAATTTAGTCGATTGTGTTGGATGTGTGGTGGTGTTGACAGACTGTATCTATATTTTCACTTGTTACCACTATACGACGTCAAAGTTGAAACAATGTTATTCTTGTGGTTTTTGATGTTATGAACGAATTTAGGTAAATTTTCATTAAGTGCACACAGCTTTGTTAGAAAGTAAAATATGTTTTTCTGGTGTGTTTAGATCGGTTATGACCTTCATTTCCGTCGGAAATCGGACGTTTTTTCTGTTTTTTTGGTGGGGCGTTTTCCGACAAAAATTATGGCTAAGCAAATACAAAAAAAAAAACAAAAACAAACAAACAAACAAACCTGACCTAACCTAACTTAACTGACTGTCGCCATATGATGGAATCACTTATTTCTTACCTTATTGGCCTGGTTCTGGCTCGTCTTGGATTCTGAGATTAGTACAGGTTGGTGACTGTTTCTCACTTAACGGGGGGTATAGAGAGACCCAAAATAAAAATCGAATTTGATTGGGCCAAAAATTCCATGAATTAAACCACAAATCATTTTAATTGGTTGTCCCCCAAAGAACGCTTTTGATTGGCCGCGTGAAGTGTACGGGAACGCATGCGTGTGATGATTTATGAAGGAGATACGCCGTGTGGGAGGTGAGGCAGGCGATAATGGCGGATGATTAATGGAAGAAAATAGAGAAAATTTTGGATACATTGTCCGTTATTACACATTTGTGATGGTAATGTAATAGAAGAAAATTATCTTTTAATTAGTCATCTAATTGGAAGATGATAGTAGATTAGGGGTAGGAATGTTGTGTGCGGAAATGCAATAATACCCGAATTTAAACCTACATCTCTGGTGCAAATGAAAGTTGGTAAGTAGAGGAGCACCTTTATATAATAACTATATTATTGAAAGTGAAATAGAATTACGGTAATAGTAGTTGTATACCCGTAGTTACAAGACGTCGATCAAGATTGTAAGTAAAGTTAACAGTAGACGAGACTAAGTACGGTAAACCTGTTTCATAAGTATAGATATGTTGATTTTCACTCTTTAATTGGAGATACAGTGGTCCCTCGGTTAACGAACGCCTCGGTTAACGAATTACCTTCCATAAGAATCTTCAATTTGGTTAATAAAAAAAATTTGATTGACGAAATCCTTAAGAAAATCACGTTTTGTTTTGAACATCAGCTGATAAGCTGAGGAGGTACTCAGCCAATATCAGAGTAAATATCAAGAAAATTGTGCTCTTTAATATTTGTGCATTTTTTTACACAGTACTGTACGTCGTTTATGAAAAATTCCAAGCTCTACCACCGACGAGTTGTTACATTGTCGTATAAAGTAATTAATGGTGGTTAATGGGTACTTATATTAGCGAAGGGAGACTTATCCTGGTCTGTGTGAAGTGTCAGGAACTATATACTGTTCATTATGGAAATGTTAGATAGCGCTGCCACCAATTTATACCGCCAGATTGGGGTCACTAACTCTAAGGGGAAACACTTAACTCTAATCTTAATTTCTAAGGGTTGCTGCCACCAGACTCCCTCTGGGCAGTATGTAGCTCGTTAGGTAGCGGGCAGAGTGGACTAGGCATTGAGTTAGGGTTTTCATTTACCAGATCGATAAGGGGGAAAGAAGGGTGAAACCATAACATGTCTTAATTAATTTATTCCTTATAAAACATACTGGTAAAAAAAAACATACAAGTGAGTTGGCCTTCCTCAGAAGAACAACGAAGATGTTGGTTACCCTGCTCGGCACCAGACGTCTTACATTAATTGTGTGTCATCCACATACTTATTGCATAACAATCCGTGACCTTCTTACCTCGGTCATTCCTTCTTACACTACCCCTTAACACGTCAGACTGCTCCACCTGTATGGAATATAGCACCGTAGGTTATCATACATAGTAGCACCATCTCACCTCCCTGGAGCACCATCTCAACACACCTGTTACACTCCATACCTGCAAGTATGGGACTCCTTGTAATTTCTAGGTATACATAACCGGCACCTCGTTCGCACACCGCCCTCGGTGGGTAGAGACGAAGGCTACACCAAGAGACATACCAGTACTATTTCTACGCCTGGTATTATAGGTCGCTCCAAGTGACGGCCGCGGAGTTTCTCAAGCGTTTCCTTATTTGTTCTACTCATTCGGGGTGGTGTGCTGGGAATCCACAGGTTCACAGTGGAAGTGCATGACCACTGTGGTGTGGCCTTCACAGTGTGGTCATGGCTGACGCCCAGTAGGTGCTCAGAATGCGTCGTCCTGTGTTGGGAGAAGTCGAGGCATCACTGAGAATACTGCCGGAGGGGCTTTCATCACCACACATTAGTACACTATGACTTCACTTTATGACATCAGGCAAGGTTTTAAGATGTAAAAACTGCTAGATAAGTCTTTTTAGGGCTGAATAAAGCATGATGAAGGACACTGACCTGTGTTGGGAGAAGTCGAGGCATCACTGAGGGTGATGTCCCTCCTCTCTGTTTAGGCCTACAGTTTCCAATCTTCAATTTTCACTTTGGATTCTTATGGTTCCCACATCTCCATTTTCCTATCTATTGTGACCTCATGCTTTATAAATACATATCTTAATCCTAAATTACACACTAAGGTAAGGGTCTGGTTTGCTAGTTCCTGGGTAAATTCATTGGGTTATAATGTCAACGCGGCACACCCGAGGCGGCCTAGGTGCCAACCCAAACAAAGCCTAGTATCGTATTTTCATGGCGTGGGTATACAAGATATTCTTTTCGAAGCATAGTTTCGAGATCACCTCCAACACTTCACATAGTTCTGATACCTTTATCCTTTTTCCGGATCATTGTTCTCATGTATTTTCATATGATATCTGCGGAAGCTATGTTCGCTAAACGTCCACAGACATAAATAGCATGACCTTCAAACCACGATCTACACTTAGTCCTAAAGTACACTAGTTCGGATCAACTGGACTTTCCCAATCATCTTATAGATACCCTGAGTTGTCCTTGATGCTATGAACACATACAATTAACATAATATAGCCGTACTTGGGTACAATACAATACATGATTCAGTAACATTGAGTAGGTGAGTTACCCTTTATCAATGTTTCCCGTTCTCTGAGAATCTACAAGCGCGGTGGATTTGAATGTTATGTAGCGTAATATGAATTAATAGGGGTTTTTTAGGAATGACAATGATGTGTGCAGTACATAGCCTTCCCCTCCCAAAGATTCATATTATGCGGAATAATATGCAAAAGCTCTAACGCTGTAGTGTACATACATTTTACAACATCCTAACAGTTCGTGATTACAGTACCTTAATACACCAAACAAAACATAAGGATATTTAAACGTTTCCCACGAGCGTCTCTGCTACCATATACATCAGACAACAGTTCACACTCCTGCTACTTCGATACACAATATATCGTTAAAAAGAAAATTATAAGGAGATTTAAACTTTTCATACTCGAGTCTCCGTTACCTATACATGCAACAACTTATCAATTCCATTATTTCAGTACAATGTAGTATAGGAAACATGCCCCTAACAGTTCATCAGAGTATTACCTCAACATACTTTTGGCACCAATACATAAACAGTGACTCTTTGACATTACATATACAACAAAAATTCTCTGCATGAAATTACATATCCTAAGGAATTTAAATTCTTGTCTATGAATGGGGAATTAGTTACATCAGACACATCCTCAGATTACTACTCCGTTTCAATAATAATTCACCTTTTCAACACAAAACCGTGGTTCTATAAGTACACAATGGGCTCATAACACAAAACACGTATTTTCTTTCTTACAGTTCAGAAGAACTGGTATTTTAAGGTCGGGGTGACTCCTTCACTCGGAATGCGTTAACAACCCACAAAAAACTTCCGACACACACACAAAACTGAGATTTCTCCTTTCGACAACATTGACAGCAACTAGATTTCCGGACTTCAGTTCGTAAGAACTGGGATTTAAAATGTTGGGGTGACTTCAGTATGACTGAAGAAGTCAACAACCCCCAAAAAAAATTTTTCAGACAATATAGATATCACTACTAACAGCTGATCTTCAAACCATCTTGAGTAACTGTCTCCCCCTCCACCAAAAAAGATTATAATTAAACAAATCAACTTAAAAAAAAAATAGACATTTCCATTACTGAGAGTCACGCTCACAAAAAAACAATTAATGGTAATACGGTAATACTTTACGAGACTGTCCCTCGGTACCCAACAAGTATTCACTGTCTTTTCAATTGCCATGATTTTAACACTGTTATCACTTCACAATGTACTCTGTTGTACTCACAAATGGGAGTCCTTACATGCATTTTCTACAATCAATTTTCAAAGATTGCGTTTTCATAGATGTCCACATCACCACAGAGTCCTCAACCCATCAAAGTAATTGCTGAAATTATAAATGTATTAGATCTCAAGTAAACATAAAACACACATACTGACCATGCCAGTCAGTCTACACTGTTAGAACTAATGCCCTTGGCATTAAAATCATACTCTTAAAGAAACAACACAAAAACACAATATACTCAGAAATATAACACAACTCTTGGTACAAATAAATTCACTTTGTCAAAACTGACGTCAACTTAGAACTAAACACTTCCAATTGAAATCAAAACAAATACATCCAAAATATGTCACAATTTCAAATCACACCCCGTTACATAACCTTAGTACAATTATGGTCTTCCGGTGACACTCACAACCACTGTCCACCACACTCTTAACACGGCATATGTTCACTGCTTGCACATTGTCTGTAAATATCAAAGTATTAACTCGAGTAATCACACAATTGCCATGTTACCAGTGTAAAAGGCACCCCCCCCCCCCCACAAAAAAAAAAACTACCTTGGTATACAACAACACTTCTCTGAGATTCACAAAATAATGCAAAAAAAAAAGTTAGGTAGCTAACCTCTGATTCTCAGACACTCTTCAATACTCGGAGCATTATATTATAAGAACTTTATCTATATCTCCTCTATTGATTCCTTTCACCCACTTAAATCTTATGTACTTCACTACAATCACTTCACCATAATCATTTTACCACCATCACCACAATCATTTCACCATCGCCACAATCTTCATCACCAAAATCACTACACTATCACCACAATCACTTCAATTGTGTCTTATAAAAACTAGCCCACATTATAGAAATATTGCCCAGGCGTTTAGTATCTTAACCGCGGCTCATAGGCTAGTTACCGTGGGTGATGTAATTATATAAACATAGTGTTTGTAGCCCACATTAATATAAGTATTACGGTCTGTCTGACGGGCCAATACATTATTATAATGTACCATCCATTTCTATATATATCATTTTTTTAAGCTGTTGTTTAGGCTTTAATCATCAGTAATTAGATATTTATAATAACGTAGATATGAGGATAAATATTGAAAAATACGAGCGTGGAAATCACATTTACTTTTAATATTTACCAACACAGGTCATACAGAATATCAATAGCCTGTCCAATGGCCTCCCTTTTATATAGCCCCCTGGAGCCTTCTTGGGACTGAGACACAAGGTTATATACAGTAGGTGGTTGGTTCCTCACAAACTGCTCACACTCGTCCTGGGTGTGTAGGAGGAGTCGGGACCAGTGTTTAGCTTGTCTTCAGGTTCCCACGCGTTCACTATCTGGGTCCAAATGGTCTCTATAGGGTTGAGGTCTGGGTAGCACTCACAAACAGTCATAGTAATCGCTTAACACAAGCAATGGCCCTATACAATATTATATTTGTGATATTAAATGTTTCAATAAAAATACAACATAATTATTCTATTGGGTAAAGCAAAAGTTGTATTGTTTAACTGAAAGAAACTTATTGAATATGGAACTGGAGATTTAGATGGCCAGTCCAAAAGGTCAATTTCATTCGACCTTTCCTCTGACCAGCTCTTCATCTCTCGTGCCGTGTGAACAGGGCAGTTATCAAAGAAGTGAACAATATTCATCAAACATAATTTGTTAACACTTATATCATGAATTGGCGCCTTCATATAGGTGAAAATGCGCGACTTAGAAAAATAAAATAGGCGAGTGTGGCGGCAAGGATGGTGGGCATCCTCCAGCAGCTCGAGGCAAACGTCCGAGATGATGATGGGTAATGTAAACTGCTGTACACTGAAGAAGAAAAATAAGAGATAACTGTATTATATACTGATGGAAAAAAGAACAAAATATTGGTATTGAGGGAAAGATGTTTGTTGATCAAGTTACCCAAATTAAGGAGCACATTTCAGTATTAATTGCATGGATAGATCTACGTAGTATTAGTTAAGGGCTGCAAATTGGTGCCATCTTTTACTGTAATAATACAAGACAAATACCATGTGTTGGACTTTAATAAACTTTATATAGGAGCAACTTTTCTAGACTATTACAATTTCAAAATTGCAATTTAAAATATGTATGCCCTTTTTGACCCACTCTAATGTTGACACTGGTGTATATACTATTCAACACAGTATGGTGGCTCACTGGCAAGGTACCTGTTGTGGTTGATGGAGGCCTCGGATTCGACTGCCAGATGGACTGAAGTCGTGTTGAACTGGACGAGGCAATGACAGGATTTTGAATGGTTCGTAAGTAAAATTTATGTTTTACCAGTGATGTTGGGGCTGGTGCAATGGAATTACTCTACAATAGAGAAAGAAGCTGTGGCTCTGCTTATGGCACTGGGAAAGTTTAGCATATATCTTGGCAACATTTACCAGAGAATTGTAGTTTACAGTGACCATAATTTATTACAGTCCAGAAGTCGAATGAAAATCAAGAATCAGAGACTTAATAGATTAGGGTGTGTCATAGGAGGGAAGATCAGCTAAAACTAATGGCCCATCACTTTTTTGGTAGAGTTTAGTGTATATAAACAGAAAATAATTTAAGTTTCAATATTTTGCAACCTTTTGCTTGGTAAATTTTAGCGTGAAATTTATCGAAAATCTAACGTACAGCTGCATTAGTGCATTACAATTAAATAGTGAACATTGCTTTCTGACTTCATTCTTTAACAACCCAACTAACAATATTTTTTTTCTGTTTCAGATTCTGATGCATTTATAAGTTGATAATATTTGCGATGGCTGCTTGTGTCAGGACGAGGAACCAAAAATCCAGCCATCTCAGTCATCTCAGTCTGGGAGAGAGCTCCTGAAGTCGGAGTTGCCTACATTGAGAGATGCTTTGAGATACGGTGTTTTAATCAGGCAAATCAGTGAAAAGAACCAAAGAACTTACACAAACAAATTGGGCCACCAACAACCATGTCACCATCAACCATACCAAGACCATGGTTATGCACATCAACCTCTCCTCCGACATTGTCCCACCTCCTTCCATTACTCTAGGTCCGAACACACTCCAGGTTGTAGATTCCACGAAGCTCCTCGGCGTCACCATAGACAACAAACTAAATTGGAAACCACACGTCAGTGAAGTTGTCAAATCCTCCAGTTTCCGTCTCCACCTCCTCCGCCGACTCAAGTCCCTCGGAGTTCCTGCACACGAGCTCCTCAGTGTTTACACAACATTCATACTTCCCAAGCTCACCTATGCCTCCCCCACCTGGTCTTCCTCCTTAAATGCCACACAACGTAAACACCTAGAAAAAGTGCAAAAGAGGGCATGCAAGATTATTCTCTCCCCTTCCTACTCCACATATCAAGAAGCGCTCAACACACTGACCCTTTCGACTCTCACTGACCATCACCACGACCTCATCTGCAAATTTGGTAAGAAGCTTCTACACCATCCTCGACACCGGCTCCTACTACCACCTGAGATCCCAAGTCCGAGAATTGCTGTTCGACACCACAACCGCATCCAGCCCATACGTGCACGAACTGATCGCTATAAGAACAGCCCAGTCTCAACCATTGTAAAAATTATCAATAACTTGTAATAGACCAGTGTATTCACTCCCAGTAAACACTACTCCTTGCACTGTCACTATGTTGAAATGAACTGTAGTTTGATCTTTTCCCCATCTAGTTATTATATATCTTATTTGTGTCACTTATGTTACTTGTATATTATTTGTAATTCGAAACCCATTCCCCAAATATGTAACTATATATTTTCAGCCTTCTGGCTGCCAAGCTCTTTCAATAAACCGTTAATTATTATTATTATTATTATTACATTGCCAGTGATATGACCAAAGCTGTCTTGGCACAGTACACTCTGGCTAACTCTCAGTTCAAGCCTCCAGTCATAACAAGTCAGAAGAAGATTAGTGAGAGACTGCTAGCCAGTTGGGAAAAGGCAAGAGATATCTCTCTTGGGAGAGGAAAACTTGCAGTTAAGGACAGCTTTGCCAAGCAACTGGACCAGTTATTTGACATAATTACTTGCAAGTGCCCAATTGTTTTCTGTCCTGAGTTTGGATGCGATCGTGACTGTAAATCCGAGGCCCACATCTCCTGTATTTGCAAGCGTGAACTGAAGATTCCTGTGATCGAACTGGCATTTGTCAAAGCACAGAGAGAGAAGACTGGCAGTATAGGGGCTCTCATGATTTCTAGCCAAGATATTCCGGAGTCCAAGAGACAGGAGGCTGCCACAGAGAGACAGAAGAGTTGCCGAGGAAAAGAGACTTGAGAAGGCCCAGGGTGAGGTAAAAAAGGCCGATGATTGGAGTCAAGCTGATTCAGAGTTTAATGACTTCCCCATGGCTGATCCGAGTGCTGACCAGGAGAATGGTGACTTTGTCCCTAACCCAGAAAATAATGATCCCAAACCTTCCAGGCATAAGATTCGAAATAGGAAAGATATCCCGAGCATAGCTCTGGCCAGCATGCGACACCACACTGGTCTCAGAGAAACTGCAGAGATAGCAACAGCTTCCTGGATTGACGGTGGTTTGATAACACTTGATGATGTTCACCTGGTGATAGATCATAACAAAGTAAGGAGAGCTCAGGAGAAACTTGTCAGTAACCTAGAAGAGGAGTTTGATAAGGGGATAAGAGAAAATGGAATCAATTGTTTGTTCTTTGATGGGAGAAGGGATGACACTAAAGTGTTCATGAAAGTTGAAGATTCTGACAAGTTGTTCCTTGCCATGGTGAAGGAGGAACACTACTCCTGCTGCAGTGAACCAGGAGGGAAGTATTTGTGGCATTTCACTCCAGAGAAAGATGACATCAGGAAACCAGCTGAGATAGTGGCAGATAACATTGTGAACTGGCTCAGAGAGAGGAACGTAGACCAGACCCTGCAGGCCATTGGAGGGGACAGCACCAACACGAACACAGGGTGGCAAGGGGGGGTCATACAGTGGATAGAGCGGAAGATTGGGAGGAAGCTGGTCTGGATTGTTTGTGACCTCCACACCAACGAGTTGCCACTCGGACATCTGATCCAGGAGCTGGATGGCAAGACTCTTTCAAACAACAGATGGTCTGGTCCTCTTGGCAAGATGCTGGACTCTGCCACTGAGTTAGAAATAAATCCGAGCTTTGAATAAATCACAGTTGGCCCTCCACTCGTTGAGCTTGCACATACTGTCATTGACGACCTGAGTACTGACCAGTACTATGGTTACATGATTTGCAGTGCCACCAAAACTGGGGTCATGCCTGATAGACTTGCTTACCTGCAGATAGGTCCAGTCTCACATTCTAGGTGGCTCACAACGGCTCTTAGGTTCTGCAGAATTTGGGTCGCTCATCATAAACTGAAAGGGAACCAGCTTCACAACCTGAGACTTATTGTCCAATTCATCGTGAGTGTCTACTTGCCAAATTGGTTCAACACCAAGGTCAAGTCATCGTTCTCCGAAGGTCCGAGGCATGTTCTCTTCCAGCTTGAGCTCCTGAGGAGTCAGCCAAGGAAGGTTGTTCAGATTGTGGAGCAGACTGTGAGGAGATCTTCCTGGTATGCTCATCCCGAGGCAGTTCTGCAGACAATGCTCTGCAGTAAGGATGAGGAGGAGAGAAGAGTGGCAGTCAAAAAGATCTTGGATATGAGACTTATGAGAGGATCTGGGCATGACGAATCAGTTGGTGACGATTCCTTCAGGGTCAGGAAGACTCCTGAAGTCAATCTAGGTGCCAAGACCCTCACTGATCTCATAGATCTGGATAACATCCAGGCTGGCAGTGAGCCCCCTCTTACCTGCAGCCTCACCAATGTTCAAGTCAGAGCTTTCCTGGACAACCCCATGCATGTCCCTGCCTGGCCCTCGCACACCCAGAGTATAGAGCGTTGTGTACAGCAAGTGAGCGAGGCCAGCAGTCAAGTGTACAGCCAGGAGAGGAGGGAAGGCTACATCCGAGCTCAGGTGGTCAGCAGGGAGGTGATGAGTAGAAACAGAAGCAAGAAAGACCTGTTCTCTATGGTGTGCAGCAACACCGGGTCGTAGTAGTAAAACCGGTTTTTGTATTTGATGATTTTGTTTTCTAAAGGAATATTAAATTTAATAAATGTATCAAGATCATTCGTTTCACTATTCTGGATCATTTTCATCCTAATAAATTAACCTGATACATTTACTTTACTTTAAATAAGCTATTTAGTGGTGTTGGTAAAAGGGTGGGAATACTGAATTTTCATAAGATTTCAAGTTAAATTTACCTAGCAAAAAATGAAAACTTTTCAAATCTGAAGATATCACATGATTCTGCACATAGAACTACATCATTAATACCATGGGCCGATTTTTCAAACTCCAAAAAAAAAAATTCGCCTCCGTATGACACACCCTATTAATAGATGGTTATTAACTCTGCAGGGAAGGACTTGGTATGTTGTGTAGGAGAGAGGGAAGGACTTGGTATGTTGTGTGGGAGTTAGGGATGGACGTGGTATGTTGTGTAGGGGTGAGAGAAGGACTTGTAGTATTGTGTAGGGGTTAGATTGGACTTGGTATGTTGTGCAGGAGTGAGGGAAAGACTTGTTGTATTGTGTAGGAGTGAGGGAAGGACTTGTAGTATTGTGTAGGAGTGAGGGATGGACTTGTTATGTTGTGTGGGAGTGAGGGATGAACTTGTAGTATTGTGTAGGAGTGAGAGAAGGACTTGTAGTATTGTGTAGGAGTTAGGGATGGACTTGGTATGTTGTGTAGGAGTGAGAGAAGGACTTGTAGTATTGTGTAGGGGTTAGGGATGGACTTGGTATGTTGTGCAGGAGTGAGGGAAGGACTTGTAGTTTTGTGTAGGAGTGAGGGAAGGACTTGTAGTATTGTGTAGGAGTTACGGATGGACTTGGTATGTTGTGTGGGAGTGAGGGAAGGACTTGCAGTTTTATGTAGGAGTGAGGGATGGACTTGGTACGTTGTGTAGGGGTGAGAGAATTTCGTAGCAAGTGCTCTATCTCATTCACCAAACTGAAAATAAAACACAAGTGTTTTATCTTTGAGGAGGGAGTTTTATAAGGCAATGAATATATTTGAATGAGAGGTAATTACACTGCTTCTTTAGTAGGTAGGACTATATTTTATATATGTTCCTGTATGTAATCATTGTCTAGTATGTTATATATATTATTTTATAATCAGTATGTAATAAGTAAATCGGCTTAGCGTTGTGCATTTGTTAGGTAAAATAGTATGGTAATTGGCGGCATGGTATCCACATTGTGTGGGTCACGGCAAGTGCAGGGAGGTAGACGAGCCTGGCTGGTGATAGTGTGTGGTGCAAGTGTGGTACAATTGGTCTGGACTCAGGATATATTTATATGGAGATAAGTGGTGTATACTTTTGTACTTTTCTAGTGTATGGTGAGACTGAGGTTCGGGTTTGGGTTAATTTAGGCTGTGGTTTTCTGTACTGTACTTAAATTGTTCCTTTACTTGACCTTTGTTTGTGGTCTCTTAACTTTATAATGCTAAGTTATGCATTTCATGATTCATCTTCAACATGATACCTATATTTTGAGTTAATCTGAGGGTTATTATTGAGAACCTGGTGGAGATAATATAAGAGTCATTATAGTGTTTACCCTGCTTGTTGTTGTGACCACTCGTGTGACTTGACTAGTGGTAAATTCTTGATAAAGAGGAGTGCTGGCATAACAGTATGAAGAAAGAGTGATTTTAATTCTTGTCGCTCTGCAATATATACAAAAAATATATTTTTGGTTAATAAAATTTTAATTTCACAGGTATTAACAGAAAATACTACTCCAGGGAGGATGAGGACCATAACTTGGTGTACAGATGACGAGGCAACATCAAGATGGACAAGAGAAACGATCAAGAGTACAGTAAAGGATGAACATTCTCTAAATAACTCAGTCTACCAAACATGACAGGAAGTTGTATTGTATATATGTAAGTGTTGGTTAAATACGTCCACATAAATACTATAACAGATTATAACAGTGTGTTGAAATCTTATCTACTGACTACTGTAGAGATAATGTAGCACTGTAGGAGTGAGGAAAGAACAAGCAATATGTAGGAGTGAGGGAAGGACATGTGGTGTTGTGTAGGAGTGAGGGAAGGACTTGCAGGGTTGTGTAGGAGTGAGGGAAGGATTTGCAGGGTTGTGTAGGAGTGAGGGAAGGACTTGCCCTGTTGTGTAGGAGTGAAGGAAGGACTTGCAGGGTTGTGTAGGAGTGAGGGAAGGACTTGCAGGGTTATGTAGGAATGAGGGAAGGAATTGCAGGGTTGTGTAGGAGTGAGGGAAGGACTTGCAGGGTTATGTAGGAGTGAGGGAAGGACTTGCAGGGTTATGTAGGAGTGAGGGAAGGAATTGCAGGGTTGTGTAGGAGTGAGGGAAGGACTTGCAGGGTTATGTAGGAGTGAGGGAAGGACTTGCAGGGTTGTGTAGGAGTGAAGGAAGGACTTGCATTGTTGTGTAGGAGTGAGGGAAGGACTTGCAGGGTTGTGTAGGAGTGAGGGAAGGACTTGCCCTGTTGTGTAGGAGTGAGGGAAGGACTTGCAGGGTTGTGTAGGAGTGAGGGAACGACTTGCAGGGTTGTGTAGGAATGAGGGAAGGACTTGCAGGGTTGAGTAGGAGTGAGGGAAAGATTTGCACGGTTGTGTAGGAGTGAGGGAAGGACTTGCCCTGTTGTGTAGGATTGAGGGAAGGACTTGCAGGGTTGTGTAGGAGTTAGGGAAGGACTTGCAGGGTTGTGTAGGAGTGAGGGAAGGACTTGCAGGGTTGTGTAGGAGTGAGGGAAGGACTTGCAGGGTTATGTAGGAGTGAGGGAAGGACTTGCCGGGTTATGTAGGAGTGAGGGAAGGACTTGCAAGGTTGTGTAGGAGTGAGGGAACGACTTGCAGGGTTGTGTAGGAATGAGGGAAGGACTTGCATGGTTGAGTAGGAGTGAGGGAAAGATTTGCACGGTTGTGTAGGAGTGAGGGAAGGACTTGCCCTGTTGTGTAGGATTGAGGGAAGGACTTGCAGGGTTGTGTAGGAGTTAGGGAAGGACTTGCAGGGTTGTGTAGAAGTGAGGGAAGGACTTGCAGGGTTGTGTAGGAGTGAGGGAAGGACTTGCAGGGTTGTGTAGGAGTGAGGGAAGGGCTTGCAGGGTTGTGTAGGAGTGAGGGAAGGACTTGCCCTGTTGTGTAGGAGTGAGGTAAGGACATGAAGTGTTGTGTAGGAGTGAGGGAAGGTTATGCGGTGTTGTGTAGGAGTGAGGGAAGGACTTGCAAGGTTGTGTAGGAGTGAGGGAAGGACTTGCAAGGTTGTGTAGGAGTGAGGGAAGGACTTGCAGGGTTGTGTAGGAGTGAGTGAAGGACATGAAGTGTTGTGTAGGAGTGAGGGAAGGACTTGCAGGGTTGTGTAGGAGTTAGGGAAGGACTTGCAGGGTTGTGTACGAGTGAGGGAAGGACTTGCAGGGTTGTGTAGGAGTGAGGGATGGACTTGCAGGGTTGTGTAGGAGTGAGGGAAGGACTTGCAGGGTTGTGTAGGAGTGAGGGAAGGACTTGCAGGGTTATGTAGGAGTGAGGGAAGGACTTGCAGGGTTATGTAGGAGTGAGGGAAGGACTTGCAGGGTTGTGTAGGAGTGAGGGAAGGACTTGCAGGGTTATGTAGGAGTGAGGGAAGGACTTGCAGGGTTGTGTAGTTGTGAGGGAAGGACTTGTCCTGTTGTGTAAGAGTGAGGGAAGGACTTGCAAGGTTGTGTAGGAGTGAGGGAACGACTTGCAGGGTTGTGTAGGAGTGAGGGAAGGGCATGAAGTGTTCTGTAGGAGTGAGGGAAGGACTTGCCCTGTTGTGTAGGAGTGAGGGAAGGACTTGCAGGGTTGTGTAGGAGTGAGGGAAGGACTTGTAGGGTTGTGTAGGAGTGATCGATGGACTTGCAGGGTTGTGTAGGAGTGAGGTAAGGCCATGAAGTGTTGTGTAGGAGTGAGGGAAGGACTTGCCCTGTTGTGTAGGAGTGAGGGAAGGACTTGCAGGGTTGTGTAGGAGTGAAGGAAGGACTTGCCCTGTTGTGTAGGAGTGTGGGAAGGACTCGCAGGGTTGTGTAGCAGTGAAGGAAGGACTTGCAGGGTTGTGTAGGAGTGAGGGAAGGACTTGCAGGGTTGTGTAGGAGTGAGGGAAGGACTTGCAGTGTTGTGTAGGAGTGAGGGAAGGACTTGCCCTGTTGTGTAGGAGTGAGGGAAGTTCTTGCAGGGTTGAGTAGGAGTGAGGGAAGGACTTGCAATGTTGTGTAGGAGTGAGGGAAGGACTTGCCCTGTTGTGTAGGAGTGAGGGAAGGACTTGCAGGGTTGTGTAGGAGTGAGGGAAGGACTTGTAGTGTTGTGTAGGAGTGAGGGAAGGACTTGCAATGTTGTGTAGGAGTGAGGGAAGGACTTGCCCTGTTGTGTAGGAGTGAGGGAAGTTCTTGCAGGGTTGAGTAGGAGTGAGGGAAGGACTTGCAATTTTGTGTAGGAGTGAGGGAAGGATTTGCCCTGTTGTGTAGGAGTGAGGGAAGGACTTGCATGGTTGTGTAGGAGTGAGGGAAGGACTTGCAGGGTTTTGTAGGAGTGAGGGAAGGACTTGCAATGTTGTGTAGGAGTGAGGGAAGGACTTGCCCTGTTGTGTAGGAGTGACGGAAGGACTTGCACTGTTGTGTAAGAGTGAAAGAAGGACTTGCAGGGTTGGTTAGGAGTTAAGGAAGGACATCCAGGGTTGTGTAGGAGTGAGGGAAAGACTTGCACGGTTATGTAGGAGTGAGGGAAGGACTTGCAGGGTTTTGTGGGAGTGAGGGAAGGACTTGCAGGGTTGTGTAGGAGTGATGGAAGGACTTTAGTGTGGTGTAGGAGTGAGAGAAGGACTTGTAGTGTTGTGTATCAGTGAAGGAAGGACTTGTAGTTTTGTGTAGGACTGAGGGAAGGACTTGTAGTTTTGTGTTGGGGTGCGGAAAGGACTTGTAGTATTGTGTATGAGTGAGGGAAAGACTTGTATTTTTGTGTAGGAGTGAGGGAAGGACTTGTATTTTTGTGTAGGAGTGAGGGAAGGACTTGTAATGTTGTGTTGGAGTGAGGGAAGGACTTGCCCTGTTGTCTAGGAGTGAGGGAAGGACTTGCCCTATTGTCTAGGAGTGAAAGAAGGACTTGCAGGGTTGGTTAGGAGTTAAGGAAGGACATCCAGGGTTGAGTAGGAGTGAGGGAAGGACTTGCAGGGTTGTGTAGGAATGAGGGAAGGACTTGCCCTGTTGTGTAGAAGTGAGGGAAGGCCTTGCCCTGTTGTGTAGGAGTGAGGGAAGGACTTGCAGGTTTGGTTAGGAGTTAAGGAAGGATTTGCAGGGTTGTGTAGGAGTGAGGGAAGGACTTGCAGGGTTGTGTAGGACTGAGGATAGGACTTGCAATGTTGTGTAGGAGTGAGGGAAGGACTTGCAGGGTTATGTAGGACTGAGGGAAGATACTTGCAGGGTTGTGTAGGAGTGAGGGAAGGACTTGCAGGGTTGAGTAGGAGTGAGGGAAGAACTTGCAATGTTGTGTAGGAGTGAGGGAAGGACTTGCAGGGTTGGTTAGGAGTTAAGGAAGGACATCCAGGGTTGAGTTGGAGTGAGGGAAAGATTTGCACGTTTGTGTAGGAGTGAGGGAAGGACTTACCCTGTTGAGTAGGAGTGAGGGAAGGACTTGCAGCATTGTGTAGGAGTGAGGGAAGGACTTGCAGGGCTGTGAAGGAGTGAGGGAAGGACTTGCATTGTTGTGTAGGAGTGAGGTAAGGACTTGCAGGGTTGTGTAGGAGTGAGGGAAGGACATGAAGTGTTGTGTAGGAGTGAGGGAAGGACTTGCCCTGTTGTGTAGGAGTGAGGGAAGGACTTGCCCTGTTGTGTAGGAGTGAGGGAAGGACTTGCAGGGTTGTGTAGGAGTGAGGGAAGGACTTGCAGGGTTATGTAGGAGTGAGGGAAGGACTTGCAGGGTTGTGTAGGAGTGAGGGAAGGACTTGCATTGTTGTGTAGGAATGAGGGAAGGACTTGCCCTGTTGTGTAGGACTGAGGGAAGGTTATGCGGTGTTGTGTAGGAGTGAGGGAAGGACTTGCCTTGTGTAGGAGTGAGGGAAGGACTTGCCCTGTTGTGTAGGAGTGAGGGAAGGACTTGCAGGGTTGAGGAGGAGTGAGGGAAGGACTTGCAATGTTGTGTAGGAGTGAGGGAAGGACGTGCCCTGTTGTGTAGGAGTTAGGGAAGGACTTGCAGAGTTGAGTGGGAGTGAGGGAAGGACTTGCCCTGTTGTGTAGGAGTGAGTGAAGTTCTTGCAGGGTTGTGTAGGAGTGAGGGAAGGACTTGTAGTATTGTGTAGGAGTGAGGGAAGGACTTGTAGTATTGTGTAGGAGTGAGGGAAGGACTTGTAGTATTGTGTAGGAGTGAGGGAAGGACTTGTAGGAGTGAGGGAAGGACTTGTAATGTTGTGTAGGAGTGAGGGAAGGACTTGCCCTGTTGTCTAGGAGTGAAAGAAGGACTTGCAGGGTTGGTTAGGAGTTAAGGAAGGACATCCAGGGTTGAGTAGGAGTGAGGGAAGGACTTGCAGGGTTGTGTAGGACTGAGGGAAGGACTTGCCCTGTTGTATAGGAGTGAGGGAAGGACTTGCAGGGTTGTGTAGGACTGAGGGAAGGACTTGCCCTGTTGTGTAGGAGTGAGGGAAGGACTTGCAGGATTGTTTAGGAGTTAAGGAAGGACATCCAGGGTGATTAGGAGTGAGGGAAGGACTTGCAGGGTTGTGTAGGAGTGAGGGAAGGACTTGCAGGGTTGTGTAGGAGTTAAGGAAGGACATCCAGGGATGAGGAGGAGTGAGGGAAGGACTTGCAGGGTTGTGTAGGAGTGAGGGAAGGACTTGCAGTGTTGTGTAGGAGTGAGGGAAGGACTTGCAGGGTTTTCTAGGAGTGAGTGAAGGACTTGCAGGGTTGTGTAGGAGTGAGGGAAGGACTTGCAGGGTTGTGTAGGAGTGAAGGAAGGACTTGCAGGGTTGTGTAGGAGTGAGGGAAGGACTTGCAGGGTTTTCTAGGAGTGAGGGAAGGACTTGCAGGGTTGTGTTGGAGTGAGGGAGGGACTTGCAGGGTTGTGTAGGAGTGAGGGAAGGACTTGCAATGTTGTGTAGGAGTGAGGGAAGGACTTGCAATGTTGTGTTTGAGTGAGGGAAGGACTTGCCCTGTTGTGTAGGAGTGAGGGAAGGACTTGCAGGGTTGAGTAGGAGTTAGGGAAGAACTTGCAATGTTGTGTAGGAGTGAGGGAAGAACTTGCCATGTTGTGTAGGAGTGAGGGAAAGACTTGCACTGTTGTGTAGGAGTGAGGGAAGGACTTGCAGGGTTGTGTAGGTGTGAGGGAAGGTCTTGAAGGGTTGTGTAGGAGTGAGGGAAGGACTTGCCCTGTTGTGTAGGAGTGAGGGAAGGACTTGCACTGTTGTGTAGGAGTGAAAGAAGGACTTGCAATGTTGTGTAGGAGTGAGGGAAGTACTTGCAGGGTTGTGTAGGAGTGAGGGAAGGACTTGCAGGGTTGTGTAGGAGTGAGGGAAGGACTTGCAAGGTTGTGTAGGAGTTAAGGAAGGACATGCAGGGTTGTGTAGGAGTGAGGGAAGGACTTGCAGGGTTGTATAGGAGTGAGGGAAGGACTTGGGTGGGGGGTTGTGTCGGTGTGATGGAAGGACTTGTAGTGTTGTGTAGGAGTGAGGGAAGGACTTATAGTGTGTTGTATGAGTGAGGGAAGGACTTGTAGTGTGGTGTAGGAGTGACGGAAGGACTTGTAATGTGGTGTAGGAGTAAGGGAAGGACTTGTAGTGTGGTGTAGGAGTTAGGGAAGGACTTGTATTGTGGTGTAGGAGTGAGGGAAGGAGTTGTAGTGTATTGTAGGAGTGACGGAAGGACTTGTAGTGTGGTGTAGGTGTGACGGAAGGACTTGTAGTATTGTGTTGGAGTGAGGGAAGGACTTGTAGTATTGTGTAGGAGTGAGGAAAGGACGTGGTATGTTGTGTAGGAGTGAGGGATGGACTTGGTATGTTGTGTAGGAGTGAGGGAAGGACTTGCAGTATTGTGTAGGAGTGAGGGATGGACTTTGTATGTTGTGTAGGAGTGAGAGAATTTCGTAGCAAATGCTCTATCTCATTTACCAGACTGAAAATATAACACAAGTGTTTTATCTTTGGGGAGGGAGTTTTATAAGGCAATGAATATATTTGATTGAGAGGGAATTACACTGCTTCTTCAGTAGGTAGGACTATATTTTATATATGTTCCTGTATGTAAACATTGTCTAGTATGTTATATATATTATTTTATAATCAGTATGTAATATGTAAATCGGCTTAACTTTGTGCATTTGTTAGGTAAAATAGTATGGTAATTGGCGGCATGGTATCCACATTGTGTGAGTCACGGCAAGTGCAGGGAGGTAGACGAGCCTGGCTGGTGATATTGTGTGGTGCAAGTGTAGTACAATTGGTCTGGACTCAGGATATATTTATATGGAGATAAGTGGTGTATACTTTTGTACTTTTCTAGTGTATGGTGAGGCTGAGGTTCGGGTTTGGGTTAATTTAGGCTGTGGTTATCTGTACTGTACTTAAATTGTTCCTTTACTTGACCTTTGTTTGTGATCTCTTAACTTTATAATGCTAAGTTATGCAATTCATGATTCATCTTCAACATGGTACCTATATTTTGAGTTAATCTGAGGGTTATTATTGAGAACCTGGTGGAGATAATATAAGAGTCATTATAGTGTTTACCCTGCTTGTTGTTGTGACCACTCGTGTGAATTGACTAGTGGTAAATTCTTGATAAAGAGGAGTGCTGGCATAACAGTATGAAGAAAGAGTGATTTTAATTCTTGTCGCTCTGCAATATATACAAAAAAATATATTTTTGGTTAATAAAATTTTAATTTCACAGGTATTAACAGAAAATACTACTCCAGGGAGGATGAGGACCATAACTTGGTGTACAGATGATGAGGCAACATCAAGATGGACAAGAGAAACGATCAAGAGTACAGTAAAGGATGAACATTCTCTAAATAACTCAGTCTACCAAACATGACAGGAAGTTGTATTGTATATATGTAAGTGTTGGTTAAATACGTCCACATAAATACTCTAACAGATTATAACAGTGTGTTGAAATCTTATCTACTGACTACTGTAGAGATACTGTAGCACTGTAGGAGTAAGGAAAGAACAAGCAATATGTAGGAGTGAGGGAAGGACATGTGGTGATGTGAAGGAGTGAGGAAAGGACTTACCCTGTTGTGTAGGAGTGAGGGAAGGACTTGCAGGGTTGTGTAGACGAGGGAAGGAATTCTTGTATTTTGTAGGATTGAGGGAAAGAATCGTAGTGTTATGTAGGATTGAGGGATGGACTTGCAGTGTTGTGTTGAAGTGAGGGAAGGACTTCTAGTATTGTGTAGGAGTGAGGAAAGGACTTGCAGTATTGTTTAGGAGTGAGGGATGGACTTGGTATGTTGTGTAGGAGTGAAAGAAGGACTTGCAGGGTTGTGTAGGAGTGAGGGAAGTTCTTCTAGTATTGTGTAGGACTGAGGGAAGTTCTTCTAATATTGTGTAGGACTGAGGGAAGGACTTGCAAGGTTGTGTAGGAGTGAGAGAAGGACTTGCAGGGTTGTGTAGGAGTTGAGGAAGGACATGCAGGGTTGTGTAGGAGTTAAGGAAGGACATGCAGGGTTGTGTAGGAGTGAGAGAAGGACTTGCAAGGTTGTGTAGGAGTTAAGGAAAGACATGCAGGGTTGTGTAGGAGTGAGAGAAGGACTTGCAGGGTTGTGTAGGAGTGAGGGAAGAACTTGCAGGGTTATGTAGGAGTTAGGGAAGGACTTGCAGGGTTGTGTAGGAGTGAGGGAAGGACATGCAGGGTTGTGTAGGAGTGAGGGAAGGACTTGTAGTGTGTTGTATGAGTGAGGGAAGGACTTGTAGTGTGTTGTATGAGTGAGGGAAGGATTTCTAGTGTGGTGTAGGAGTGACGGAAGGTCTTACAGTTTTGTGTCGGGATGAGGGAAGGTCTTGCAGGGTTGTGTAGACGAGGGAAGGACTTCTAGTATTGTGTAGGATTGAGGGAAGGAATTGTAGTGCTGTGTACGAGTGAGGAAAGGACTTGTAGTGTGGTGTATGATTGAGGGAAGGACTTGTAGTGTGGTGTATGATTGAGGGAAGGACTTGTAGTGTGGTGTATGCGTGAGGGAAGGACTTGTAGTGTGGTGTATGAGTGAGGGAAGGACTTGTAGTGTGGTGTATGAGTGAGGGAAGGACTTGTAGCGTGGTGTATGAGTGAGGGAAGGACTTGTAGTGTGGTGTATGAGTGAGGAAAGGACTTGTAGTGTGGTGTATGAGTGAGGGAAGGACTTGTTGTGTTGTGTATGCGTGAGGGAAGGACTTGTTTAGGAGTGACCATATAGACTTGTGGCGTTGCGAAGCCAATAACTTCTAACACACTGTTGTAATCTTTTACGTGGGTTTGTAACTAGACAGTCAGGAAGTATTTTGTTCAACTCAATTATTTTGGACTTTACTTTTATCTTCATTTGCAAAAGAAAATATTTTGTTCTTCCTGGCAGTGAATTACAAGATGTTAGTTTAAGATTTTACTGTAAAATTAAGTAATTATTACAGCTTTACAACTTACTTGTAACTAATGAGTATTTCCTGTGGGTCAAACTTTTGAAATTGTAAAAAAAAAAGATTGTATTTGTTGTAAATGTTCTGAGGCAGTATGTCACTCCTAGGGGCTATGTGAGGCCCCCAGGGCTTATATGCCGCCGCCACGGACTGTTTGGCTAATTAGGGCTGTGTGATGATCATAGGTGGTTGTATAATGGATTTAAGGACTATGTAAGGTTGTCAGGGGTAGTCTGATCCAACCAGAGGCTGTTTGTGGCTATATTGTGATTATCAACTGGGAGATGTGTGAGGCTCTTAGAGACCTACTGTTCTTG
This sequence comes from Homarus gammarus, assembly GCA_958450375.1. Taxonomy (NCBI): domain Eukaryota; kingdom Metazoa; phylum Arthropoda; class Malacostraca; order Decapoda; family Nephropidae; genus Homarus; species Homarus gammarus. Next base: position 1,207,137 of record CAUDMG010000786.1, on the reverse strand, counting down.
TGACTGAGGGGGTTAATTGATGCTCCCAATGTCTGTGTACAGAAAAAGATGAATATATCCTAAATAAGTCAGTCTACCCGACATGACAGGAAGTTCTATTGTGTATAATATTTACTGTTGGCTTGGCAAGTCTTTATAAATGCTAAAATAGATTATAACGGTGTACTGAAAGTTTATCTACTGATTACTGTAGGACTGAGGGAAGGACATGCAGTATTGTGTAGTATTGAGGGAAGGACTTCAGTATTGTGTAGGAATGAGGGAAGGACTTGTAGCGTTGTGTAGGACCTAGGGAAGGACATGTAGTGATGTTCGTAAATGAGGGAAGGACTTGCTGACCTAATGAATGAGAGGAGGACTTACTGACCTGCTAATTAGTGAGACGAGGACTTACTGACCTGCTAATTAGTGAGAGGAAGATTTACTGACCTACTAAGGAAAGAGAAGAGGATTTACGGACCTATGGAGTGAGAGGAGGATTTGCAGTGTTTTATAGGAGTGAGGGAAGGACATGCAATGTTGTGTAGTATGAGGGAAGGACTCGCTGCGATGTGTAGGAGTGAGGGAAGGACTCGCTGTGATGTGTAGGAGCGAGGGAAGGACTCACTGAGGTGTAGGGGTGAGGAAAGGACTCACTGTGAGGTGTAGGGGTGAGGAAAGGACTCATTGTGAGGTGTAGGAGTGAGGGAAGGACTCACTGTGAGGTGTAGGAGTGAGGGAAGGACTCGCTGTGATGGGTAGGAGTGAGGGAAGGACTCGCTTTGATGTGTAGGAGTGACGGAAGGAGTCACGTAGATGCTTAGGAGTGAGGGAAGGACTCATTGAGGTGTAGGAGTGAGGGAAGGACTTACTGAGGTGTAGGAGTGAGGGAAGGACTCACTGTGAGGTGTAGGAGTGAGGGAAGGACTGACTGTGAGGTGTAAAGTGAAGGGCTTCTGTCTCACCAATGAGGCAGACTACTGGTGATGACGTCATTGCTCTTGTTGTCTGTTCCACCAGTGACGTAGACTACTAGTGGTGACGTCACTGCTGTGGTCCACCAATGGAATGCCTAAAGTGACTTCAGCTTACTTAAAAACTTAAATTGCAGAGAACTTGTGACAATGTTACAAGCAAGTTGTAATGATTTAATAAGAACTGAAAATTACAGTATTTTCTTAAACTAGCATCTTTTAATCCATGGCCAACAAGAGTAAAATAGTTCGTTATACAAGTGGAAATAAAACTGAAGTACAAAATAAGTCAACAATGTCATAACATTGGTAAAGTAACGATATTTTGTACAGTAGTTTCATCTTCATTTGTATAACACAATGTTTTACTGTAGCTGGCACAGCACTGAAATAAAAAATGCCAGTTTAAGAATTTACCTTAATTATAAGCTATTTATTTATTACGTGTTCACAACTTACTTTGTAACCAATGAATTTTTCCTCTGGACAAACTTTGGTAATTGAATTTTGTTTGTTTTTCAAATGCTAGATATTAAAAATTATTTACAAGGCAGTGTATCTTCAAGGGGATAAGTGATGTTTGCGGCAACTTGGGGATGTGTGAGGCTCTTAAGAGCTATCTGTGTCTCTGGGGAGGCTGATTGATTCTCCCCTAAGATCTACATGATGCTGCTAGGGGGCTTATAAGTAGCTAGTTGTGTACAGGTAGTAAGGGCTATGTGATGACACTAAAGGTTGTCTGTCGCTGCTAGGGACAGTGATGCTGCCAAGGGCTGGGTGCCGAGGCTTGTCTGAGCCCCCTACTATAGAGATAGGCGAGACACGTCGACCAAGGTACACTGGTAGCCTTGCATGAGCCAGGTTGGGTCGCCTTTATGGGACCCTGTGTACACAGATTGTAGTACCCTAAGGGCAACCTAACGTAGCAGTAACCTGGTGTCAATCATTACAATAAATATTTGTATAGTAACTTAATTTGTATAAATGAAAAAAATACTTCTTTTTCTTTGTTTATAATAATCCTAATAAAGTTGAAAACAAAAGGGTTCCAAAGGCAAAAATGAAAAGAGCCAATTATTATACTTTCCCGAAAAGTAGAAAATCTACGTCACCGAAAAGTAGATACTTACGATCTTTTGAGAATCCGAATTTACGATCTTTTTAATTGTTGTAAGCTCGAACTTAAGAGAAAAAAATAACGATTTTTCTAATTCTCAAAAGATCGGAAGCATCTACTTTTCGGGAAAGTAGATTATCCACTTTTTGGGGAAGTAGGTTATCGACTTTAAGGAAAATATTACCTAATTTTCTGAATTATATTATCATAGAAAACGGGAAATTTGTATCACAGAAAATGGGAAATATCTACTTTCCGGGAACGTTGGTTATCTACTTTCTCGAAAAGTAGATTATCTACTTTTCGGGAAAGTAGATTATCGACTTTTCGGGGAAGTAGATTATCGACTTTTTGGTAAAATATTACCTACTTTTAAGAAGTAGATTATCATAGAAAACGGGAAATTTGTATCACAGAAAATGGGAAATATCTACTTTCCGGGAAAGTTGGTTATCTACTTTCTCGAAAAGTAGATTATCTACTTTTCGGGAAAGTAGATTATCGACTTTTCGGGGAAGTAGATTATCGACTTTTCGGGGAAGTAGATTATCGACTTTTTGGTAAAATATTACCTACTTTTAAGAAGTAGATTATCATAGAAAACGGGAAATTTGTATCACAGAAAATGGGAAATATCTACTTTCCGGGAAAGTTGGTTATCTACTTTCTCGAAAAGTAGATTATCTACTTTTCGGGAAAGTAGATTATCGACTTTTCGGGGAAGTAGATTATCGACTTTTTGGTAAAATATTACCTACTTTTAAGAAGTAGATTATCATAGAAAACGGGAAATTTTTATCACAGAAAATGGGAAATATCTACTTTCCGGGAAAGTTGGTTATCTACTTTCCCGAAAAGTAGATTATCTACTTTTCGGGGAAGTAGATTATCGACTTTTCGAGGAAGTAGATTATCGACTTTTTGGTAAAATATTACCTACTTTTAAGAAGTAGATTATCATAGAAAACGGGAAATTTGTACCACAGAAAATGGGAAATATCTACTTTCCCGGAAAGTTGGTTATCTACTTTCCCGAAAAGTAGATTATCTACTTTTCGGGAAAGTAGATTAGAGACTTTTCGGGGAAGTAGATTATCGACATTTCGCGGAAGTAGATCATCGACTTTTTGGTAAAATATTAACTACTTTTAAGAAGTAGATTATCATAGAAAACGGGAAACTTGTATCACAGAAAATGGGAAATATCTACTTTCCGGGAAAGTTGGTTATCTACTTTCTCGAAAAGTAGATTATCTACTTTTCGGGAAAGTAGATTATCGACTTTTCGGGGAAGTAGATTATCGACTTTTTGGTTTAATAATACCTACTTTTAAGAAGTAGATTATCATAGAAAACGGGAAAATTGTATCACAGAAAATGGGAAATATCTACTTTCCGGGAAAGTTGGTTTATCTACCTTCCCGAAAAGTAGATTATCTACTTTTCGGGAAAGTAGATTATCGACTTTTCGGGGAAGTAGATTATCGACTTTTTGGTAAAATATTACCTACTTTTAAGAAGTAGATTATCATAGAAAACGGGAAATTTGTATCACAGAAAATGGGAAATATCTACTTTCCGGGAAAGTTGGTTTATCTACTTTACCGAAATGTAGATTATCTACTTTTCGGGAAAGTAGATTATCGACTTTTCGAGGAAGTAGATTATCGACTTTTTGGTAAAATATCACCTACTTTTAAGAAGTAGATTATCATAGAAAACGGGAAATTTGTATCACAGAAAATGGGAAATATCTACTTTCCGGGAAAGTTGGTTATCTACTTTCTCGAAAAGTAGATTATCTACTTTTCGGGAAAGTAGATTATCGACTTTTCGGGGAAGTAGATTATCGACTTTTTGGAAAAATATTACCTACTTTTAAGAAGTAGATTATCATAGAAAACGGGAAATTTGTATCACAGAAAATGGGAAATATCTACTTTCCGGGAAAGTTGGTTATCTACTTTCTCGAAAAGTAGATTATCTACTTTTCGGGAAAGTAGATTATCGACTTTTCGGGGAAGTAGATTATCGACTTTTTGGAAAAATATTACCTACTTTTAAGAAGTAGATTATCATAGAAAACGGGAAATTTGTATCACAGAAAATGGGAAATATCTACTTTCCGGGAAAGTTGGTTATCTACTTTCTCGAAAAGTAGATTATCTACTTTTCGGGAAAGTAGATTATCGACTTTTCGGGGAAGTAGATTATCGACTTTTTGGTAAAATATTACCTACTTTTAAGAAGTAGATTATCATAGAAAACGGGAAATTTGTATCACAGAAAATGGGAAATATCTACTTTCCGGGAAAGTTGGTTTATCTACCTTTCCGAAAAGTAGATTATCGACTTTTTGGTAAAATATTACCTACTTTTAAGAAGTAGAGTATCATAGAAAACGGGAAATTTGTATCACAGAAAATGGGAAATATCTACTTTCCGGGAAAGTTGGTTATCTACTTTCTCGAAAAGTAGATTATCTACTTTTCGGGAAAGTAGATTATCGACTTTTCGGGGAAGTAGATTATCGACTTTTCGCGGAAGTAGATCATCGACTTTTTGGTTAAATATTAACTACTTTTAAGAAGTAGATTATCATAGAAAACGGGAAACTTGTATCACAGAAAATGGGAAATATCTACTTTCCGGGAAAGTTGGTTATCTACTTTCCTGAAAAGTAGATTATCTACTTTTCGGGAAAGTAGATTATCGGCTTTTCGGGGAAGTAGATTATCGACTTTTTGGAAAAATATTACCTACTTTTAAGAAGTAGATTATCATAGAAAACGGGAAATTTGTATCACAGAAAATGGGAAATATCTACTTTCCGGGAAAGTTGGTTTATCTACCTTCCCGAAAAGTAGATTATCTACTTTTCGGGAAAGTAGATTATCGACTTTTCGGGGAAGTAGATTATCGACTTTTTGGTAAAATATTACCTACTTTTAAGAAGTAGATTATCATAGAAAACGGGAAATTTGTATCACAGAAAATGGGAAATATCTACTTTCCGGGAAAGTTGGTTTATCTACTTTACCGAAATGTAGATTATCTACTTTTCGGGAAAGTAGATTATCGACTTTTCGAGGAAGTAGATTATCGACTTTTTGGTAAAATATCACCTACTTTTAAGAAGTAGATTATCATAGAAAACGGGAAATTTGTATCACAGAAAATGGGAAATATCTACTTTCCGGGAAAGTTGGTTATCTACTTTCTCGAAAAGTAGATTATCTACTTTTCGGGAAAGTAGATTATCGACTTTTCGGGGAAGTAGATTATCGACTTTTTGGAAAAATATTACCTACTTTTAAGAAGTAGATTATCATAGAAAACGGGAAATTTGTATCACAGAAAATGGGAAATATCTACTTTCCGGGAAAGTTGGTTATCTACTTTCCGAAAAGTAGATTATCTACTTTTCGGGAAAGTAGATTATCGACTTTTCGGGGAAGTAGATTATCGACTTTTTGGTAAAATATTACCTACTTTTAAGAAGTAGATTATCATAGAAAACGGGAAATTTGTATCACAGAAAATGGGAAATATCTACTTTCCGGGAAAGTTGGTTTATCTACCTTTCCGAAAAGTAGATTATCTACTTTTCGGGAAAGTAGATTATCGACTTTTCGGGGAAGTAGATTATCGACTTTTTGGTAAAATATTACCTACTTTTAAGAAGTAGATTATCATAGAAAACGGGAAATTTGTATCACAGAAAATGGGAAATATCTACTTTCCGGGAAAGTTGGTTATCTACTTTCCTGAAAAGTAGATTATCTACTTTTCGGGAAAGTAGATTATCGACTTTTCGGGGAAGTAGATTATCGACTTTTCGGGGAAGTAGATTATCGACTTTTTGGTAAAATATTACCTACTTTTAAGAAGTAGATTATCATAGAAAACGGGAAATTTGTATCACAGAAAATGGGAAATATCTACTTTCCGGGAAAGTTGGTTATCTACTTTCCCGAAAAGTAGATGATCTACTTTTCGGGAAGGTTGATAAACCAACTTTCCCGGAAAGTAGATATTTCCCATTTTCTGTGATACAAATTTCCCGTTTTCTATGATAATCTACTTCTTAAAAGTAGGTAATATTTTTCCAAAAAGTCGATAATCTACTTCCCCGAAAAGTCGATAATCTACTTTCCCGAAAAGTAGATTATCTACTTTTCGAGAAAGTAGATAACCAACTTTCCCGGAAAGTAGATATTTCCCATTTTCTGTGATACAAATTTCCCGTTTTCTATGATAATCTTCTTCTTAAAAGTAGGTAATATTTAACCAAAAAGTCGATAATCTACTTCCCCGAAAACCCGATAATCTACTTTCCCGAAAAGTAGATAATCTACTTTTCGGGAAAGTAGATAACCAACTTTCCCGGAAAGTAGTTATTTCCCATTTTCTGTGATACAAGTTTCCCGTTTTCTATGATAATCTACTTCTTAAAAGTAGTTAATAGTTTACCAAAAAGTCGATGATCTACTGCCGCGAAAAGTCGATAATCTACTTCCCCGAAAAGTCGATAATCTACTTTCCCGAAAAGTAGATAATCTACTTTTCGAGAAAGTAGATAACCAACTTTCCCGGAAAGTAGATATTTCCCATTTTCTGTGATACAAATTTCCCGTTTTCTATGATAATCTACTTCTTAAAAGTAGGTAATATTTTACCAAAAAGTCGATAATCTACTTCCCCGAAAAGTTGATAATCTACTTTCCCGAAAAGTAGATAATCTACTTTTCGAGAAAGTAGATAACCAACTTTCCCGGAAAGTAGATATTTCCCATTTTCTGTGATACAAATTTCCCGTTTTCTATGATAATCTACTTCTTAAAAGTAGGTAATATTTTACCAAAAAGTCGATAATCTACTTCCCCGAAAAGTCGATAATCTACTTTCCCGAAAAGTAGATAATCTACTTTTCGAGAAAGCATATAACCAACTTTCCCGGAAAGTAGATATTTCGCCATTTTCTGTGATACAAGTTTCCCGTTTTCTATGATAATCTACTTCTTAAAAGTAGGTAATATTTAACGAAAAAGTCGATAATCTACTGCCCCGAAAAGTCGATAATCTACTTTTCGGGAAAGTAGATAACCAACTTTCCTGGAAAGTAGATATTTCCCATTTTCTGTGATACAAATTTCCCGTTTTCTATGATAATCTACTTCTTAAAAGTAGGTAATATTTTACCAAAAAGTCGATAATCTACTTCCCCGAAAAGTCGATAATCTACTTTCCCGAAAAGTAGATAATCTACTTTTCGGGAAAGTAGATAAACCAACTTTCCCGGAAAGTAGATATTTCCCATTTTCTGTAATACAAATTTCCCGTTTTCTATGATAATCTACTTCTTAAAAGTAGGTAATATTTTACCAAAAAGTCGATAATCTACTTACCTGAAAAGTCGATAATCTACTTTCCCGAAAAGTATATCATCTACTTTTCGAGAAAGTAGATAACCAACTTTCCCGGAAAGTAGATGTTTCCCATTTTCTGTGATACAAATTTCCCGTTTTCTATGATAATCTAATTCTTAAAAGTAGTTAATATTTTACCAAAAAGTCGATAATCTACTTCCCCTTAAAGTCTATAATCTACCTTCCCGAAAAGTAGATAATCTACTTTTCGGGAAAGTAGATAACCAACTTTCCCGGAAAGTAGATATTTCCCATTTTCTGTGATACAAATTTCCCGTTTTCTATGATAATCTACTTCTTAAAAGTAGGTAATATTTAACGAAAAAGTCGATAATCTACTGCCACGAAAAGTCGATAATCTACTTTTCGGGAAAGTAGATAACCAACTTTCCTGGAAAGTAGATATTTCCTATTTTCTGTGATACAAATTTCCCGTTTTCTATGATAATCTACTTCTTAAAAGTAGTTAATATTTAACCAAAAAGTCGATATTCTACTTCCCTGAAAAGTCGATAGTCTACTTTCCCGAAAAGTAGATAATCTACTTTTCGGGAAAGTAGATAACCAACTTTCCCGGAAAGTAGATATTTCCCATTTTCTGTGATACAAATTTCCCGTTTTCTATGATAATCTACTTCTTAAAAGTAGGTAATATTTGACCAAAAAGTCGATAATCTACTTTCCCGAAAAGTCGATAATCTACTTCCCCGAAAAGTCGATAATCTACTTTCCCGAAAAGTAGATAATCTACTTTTCGAGAAAGTAGATAACCAACTTTCCCGGAAAGTAGATATTTCCCATTTTCTGTGATACAAATTTCCCGTTTTCTATGATAATCTACTTCTTAAAAGTAGGTAATATTTTACCAAAAAGTCGATAATCTACTTCCCCGAAAAGTCGATAATCTACTTTCCCGAAAAGTAGATAATCTACTTTTCGAGAAAGTAGATAACCAACTTTCCCGGAAAGTAGATATTTCCCATTTTCTGTGATACAAATTTCCCGTTTTCTATGATAATATAATTCAGAAAATTAGGTAATATTTTCCTTAAAGTCGATGACCTACTTCCCCAAAAAGTGGATAATCTACTTTCCCGAAAAGTCGATGCTTCCGATCTTTTGAGAATTAGAAAAATCGTTATTTTTTTCTCTTAAGTTCGAGCTTACAACAATTAAAAAGATCGTAAATTCGGATTCTCAAAAGATCGTAAGTATCTACTTTTCGGTGACGTAGATTTTCTACTTTTCGGGAAAGTATAATAATTGGCTCTTTTCATTTTTGCCTTTGGAACCCTTTTGTTTTCAACTTTATTAGGATTATTATAAACAAAGAAAAAGAAGTATTTTTTTCATTTATACAAATTAAGTTACTATACAAATATTTATTGTAATGATTGACACCAGGTTACTGCTACGTTAGGTTGCCCTTAGGGTACTACAATCTGTGTACACAGGGTCCCATAAAGGCGACCCAACCTGGCTCATGCAAGGCTACCAGTGTACCTTGGTCGACGTGTCTCGCCTATCTCTATAGTAGGGGGCTCAGACAAGCCTCGGCACCCAGCCCTTTGCAGCATCACTGTCCCTAGCAGCGACAGACAACCTTTAGTGTCATCACATAGCCCTTACTACCTGTACACAACTAGCTACTTATAAGCCCCCTAGCAGCATCATGTAGATCTTAGGGGAGAATCAATCAGCCTCCCCAGAGACACAGATAGCTCTTAAGAGCCTCACACATCCCCAAGTTGCCGCAAACATCACTTAACCCCTTGAAGATACACTGCCTTGTAATTAATTTTTAATATCTAACATTTGAAAAACAAACAAAATTCAATTACCAAAGTTTGTCCAGAGGAAAAATTCATTGGTTACAAAGTAAGTTGTGAACACGTAATAAATAAATAACTTATAATTAAGGTAAATTCTTAAACTGGCATTTTTTATTTCAGTGCTGTGCCAGCTACAGTAAAACATTGTGTTATACAAATGAAGATGAAACTACTGTACAAAATATCGTTACTTTACCAATGTTATGACATTGTTGACTTATTTTGTACTTCAGTTTTATTTCCACTTGTATAACGAACTATTTTACTCTTGTTGGCCATGGATTAAAAGATGCTAGTTTAAGAAAATACTGTAATTTTCAGTTCTTATTAAATCATTACAACTTGCTTGTAACATTGTCACAAGTTCTCTGCAATTTAAGTTTTTAAGTAAGCTGAAGTCACTTTAGGCATTCCATTGGTGGACCACAGCAGTGACGTCACCACTAGTAGTCTACGTCACTGGTGGAACAGACAACAAGAGCAATGACGTCATCACCAGTAGTCTGCCTCATTGGTGAGACAGAAGCCCTTCACTTTACACCTCACAGTCAGTCCTTCCCTCACTCCTACACCTCACAGTGAGTCCTTCCCTCACTCCTACACCTCAGTAAGTCCTTCCCTCACTCCTACACCTCAATGAGTCCTTCCCTCACTCCTAAGCATCTACGTGACTCCTTCCGTCACTCCTACACATCAAAGCGAGTCCTTCCCTCACTCCTACCCATCACAGCGAGTCCTTCCCTCACTCCTACACCTCACAGTGAGTCCTTCCCTCACTCCTACACCTCACAGTGAGTCCTTTCCTCACCCCTACACCTCACAGTGAGTCCTTTCCTCACCCCTACACCTCAGTGAGTCCTTCCCTCGCTCCTACACATCACAGCGAGTCCTTCCCTCACTCCTACACATCGCAGCGAGTCCTTCCCTCATACTACACAACATTGCATGTCCTTCCCTCACTCCTATAAAACACTGCAAATCCTCCTCTCACTCCATAGGTCCGTAAATCCTCTTCTCTTTCCTTAGTAGGTCAGTAAATCTTCCTCTCACTAATTAGCAGGTCAGTAAGTCCTCGTCTCACTAATTAGCAGGTCAGTAAGTCCTCCTCTCATTCATTAGGTCAGCAAGTCCTTCCCTCATTTACGAACATCACTACATGTCCTTCCCTAGGTCCTACACAACGCTACAAGTCCTTCCCTCATTCCTACACAATACTGAAGTCCTTCCCTCAATACTACACAATACTGCATGTCCTTCCCTCAGTCCTACAGTAATCAGTAGATAAACTTTCAGTACACCGTTATAATCTATTTTAGCATTTATAAAGACTTGCCAAGCCAACAGTAAATATTATACACAATAGAACTTCCTGTCATGTCGGGTAGACTGACTTATTTAGGATATATTCATCTTTTTCTGTACACAGACATTGGGAGCATCAATTAACCCCCTCAGTCACAAGAACAGTAGGTCTCTAAGAGCCTCACACATCTCCCAGTTGATAATCACAATATAGCCACAAACAGCCTCTGGTTGGATCAGACTACCCCTGACAACCTTACATAGTCCTTAAATCCATTATACAACCACCTATGATCATCACACAGCCCTAATTAGCCAAACAGTCCGTGGCGGCGGCATATAAGCCCTGGGGGCCTCACATAGCCCCTAGGAGTGACATACTGCCTCAGAACATTTACAACAAATACAATCTTTTTTTTTTACAATTTCAAAAGTTTGACCCACAGGAAATACTCATTAGTTACAAGTAAGTTGTAAAGCTGTAATAATTACTTAATTTTACAGTAAAATCTTAAACTAACATCTTGTATTTCACTGCCAGGAAGAACAAAATATTTTCTTTTGCAAATGAAGATAAAAGTAAAGTCCAAAATAATTGAGTTGAACAAAATACTTCCTGACTGTCTAGTTACAAACCCACGTAAAAGATTACAACAGTGTGTTAGAAGTTATTGGCTTCGCAACGCCACAAGTCTATATGGTCACTCCTAAACAAGTCCTTCCCTCACGCCTACACAACACAACAAGTCCTTCAGTCACTCCTACACAGCACTACAAATCCTTCCGTCACTCATACACCACACTACAAGTCCTTCCCTCACTCATACACAACACTACAAGTCCTTCCCTCACTCATACACCACACTACAAGTCCTTTCCTCACTCCTACACAACACTGCATGTCCTTCCCTCAATCCTACACAATACTAGAAGTCCTTCCCTCGTCTACACAACCCTGCAAGTCCTTCCCTCATCCCTACACAAAACTGTAAGTCCTTCCGTCACTCCTACACCACACTAGAAGTCCTTCCCTCACTCATACAACACACTACAAGTCCTTCCCTCAATCATACAACACACTACAAGTCCTTCCCTCACTCCTACACAACACTGCATGTCCTTCCCTCACGCCTACACAACCCTGCAAGTCCTTCCTTAACTCCTAAACAACCCTGCAAGTTCCTCCCTCACTCCTACACAACCTTGCAAGTCCTTCTATCACTCCTACACAACCCTGCATGTCCTTCATTAACTCTTACACAACCCTGCATGTCCTTCCTCAACTCCTACACAACCCTGCAAGTCCTTCTCTCACTCCTACACAACCTTGCAAGTCCTTCTCTCAGTCCTACACAATACTAAAAGAACTTCCCTCACTCCTACACAACCCTGCAAGTCCTTCTTTCACTCCTACACAACATACCAAGTCCATCCCTCACTCCTAAACAACACCGCATGTCCTTCCCTCACTCCTACACAGTACTAGAAGTCCTTCCCTCACTTCAACACAACACTGCAAGTCCATCCCTCAATCCTACATAGCACTACGATTCCTTCCCTCAATCCTACGCAATAATAGAAGTCCTTCCCTCGTCTACACAACCCTGCAAGTCCTTCCCTCACTCCTACACAACAGGGCAAGTCCTTTCCTCACTCCTTCACATCACCACATGTCCTTCCCTCACTCCTACATATTGCTTGTTCTTTCCTTACTCCTACAGTGCTACAGTATCTCTACAGTAGTCAGTAGACAAGATTTCAACACACTGTTATAATCTGTTATAGTATTTTTGTGGACGTATTTAACCAACACTTACATATATACAATACAACTTCCTGTCATGTTTGGTAGACTGAGTTATTTAGAGAATGTTCATCCTTTACTGTACTCTTGATCGTTTCTCTTGTCCATCTTGATGTTGCCTCATCATCTGTACACCAAGTTATGGTCCTCATCCTCCCTGGAGTAGTATTTTCTGTTAATACCTGTGAAATTAAAATTTTATTAACCAAAAATATATTTTTTTGTATATATTGCAGAGCGACAAGAATTAAAATCACTCTTTCTTCATACTGTTATGCCTGCACTCCTCTTTATCAAGAATTTACCACTAGTCAAGTCACAAGAGTGGTCACAACAACAAGCAGGGTAAACACTATTATGACTCTTATATTATCTCCACCAGGTTCTCATTAATAACCCTCATATTAACTCAAAATATAGGTATCATGTTGAAGATGAATCATGAAATGCATAACTTAGCATTATAAAGTTAAGAGACCACAAACAAAGGTCAAGTAAAGGAACAATTTAAGTACAGTACAGATGACCACAGCCTAAATTAACCCAAACCCGAACCTCAGCCTCACCATACACTAGAAAAGTACAAAAGTATACACCACTTATCTCCATATATATATATCCTGAGTCTAGACCAATTGTACCACACTTGCACCACACACTATCACCAGCCAGGCTCGTCTACCTCCCTGCACTTGCCGTGACCCACACAATGTGGATACCATGCCGCCAATTACCATACTATTTTACCTAACAAATGCACAACGTTAAGCCGATTTACTTATTACATACTGATTATAAAATAATATATATATAACATACTAGACAGTGTTTACATACAGGAACATATATAAAATATAGTCCTACCTTCTGAAGAAGCAGTGTAATTCCCTATCAATCAAATATATTCATTGCCTTATAAAACTCCCTCCCCAAAGATAAAACACTTGTGTTTTATTTTCAGTCTGGTGAATGAGATAGAGCATTTGCTACGAAATTCTCTCACTCCTACACAACATACAAAGTCCATCCCTCACTCCTACACAATACTGCAAGTCCTTCCCTCACTCCTACACAACATACCAAGTCCATCCCTCACTCCTACACAACATACCACGTCCTTCCCTCACTCCTACACAATACTACAAGTCCTTCCCTCACTCCTACACAATACTACAAGTCCTTCCCTCACTCCTACACAGCACTACAAGTCCTTCCGTCACTCATACACCACACTACAAGTCCTTCACTCACTCCTACACCACACTACAAGTCCTTCCCTCAATCATACACCACACTACAAGTCCTTCCGTCACTCATACACAACACTACAAGTCCTTCCCTCAATCATACACCACACTACAAGTCCTTCCCTCAATCCTACACCACACTACAAGTCCTTCCGTCACTCATACACCACACTACAAGTCCTTCCCTCACTCATACACCACACTACAAGTCCTTTCCTCACTCGTACACAGCACTACAATTCATTCCCTCAATCCTACACAATACTAGAAGTCCTTCCCTCGTCTACACAACCCTGCAAGTCAATCCCTCATCCCTATACAAAGCTGTAAGTCCTTCCGAAACTCCTACACCACACTACAAGTCCTTCCCTCACTCATACAACACACTACAAGTCATTCCCTCACTCATACAAAACACTACAAGTCCTTCCCTCACTCCTACACAACACTGCATGTCCTTCCCTCACTCCTACACAACCCTGCAAGTCCTTCCTTAACCCCTACACAACCCTGCAAGTTCTTCCCTCACTCCTACACAACCCTGCAAGTCCTTCTCTCACTCCTACACAACCCTGCATGTCCTTCCTTAACTCCTACACAACCTTGCAAGTCCTTCTCTCACACCTACAAAACCCTGCATGTCCTTCCTTAACTCCTACACAACCCTGCATGTCCTTCCTCAACTCCTACACAACCCTGCAAGTCCTTCTCTCACTCCTACACAACCTTGCAAGTCCTTCTCTCAGTCCTACACAATACTAGAAGAACTTCCCTCACTCCAACACAACCCTGCAAGTCCTTCTTTCACTCCTACACAACATACCAATTCCATCCCTCACTCCTAAACAATACTGCAAGTCCTTCCCTCACTCCTACACAACACCGCATGTCCTTCCCTCACTCCTACACAGTACTAGAAGTACTTCTCTCATTTCTACACAACACTGCAAGTCCTTCCCTCACTCCTACACAATACTAGAAGTCCTTCCCTCACTTCAACACAACACTGCAAGTCCATCCCTCAATCCTACATAACACTACGATTCCTTCCCTCAATCCTACACAATACTAGAAGTCCTTCCCTCGTCTACACAACCCTGCAAGTCCTTCCCTCACTCCTACACAACAGGGCAAGTCATTTCCTCACTCCTTCACATCACCACATGTCCTTCCCTCACTCCTACATATTGCTTGTTCTTTCCTTACTCCTACCGTGCTACAGTATCTCTACATTAGTCAGTAGACAAGATTTCAACACACTGTTATAATCTGTTAGAGTATTTATGTGGACGTATTTAACCAACACTTACATATATACAATACAACTTCCTGTCATGTTTGGTAGACTGAGTTATTTAGAGAATGTTCATCCTTTACTGTACTCTTGATCGTTTCTCTTGTCCATCTTGATGTTGCCTCATCATCTGTACACCAAGTTATGGTCCTCATCCTCCCTGGAGTAGTATTTTCTGTTAATACCTGTGAAATTTAAATTTTATTAACCAAAAATATATTTTTTTGTATATATTGCAGGGCGACAAGAATTAAAATCACTCTTTCTTCATACTGTTATGACAGCACTCCTCTTTATCAAGAATTTACCACTAGTCAAGTCACAAGAGTGGTCACAACAACAAGCAGGGTAAACACTACAATGACTCTTATATTATCTCCACCAGGTTCTCAATAATAACCCTCAGATTAACTCAAAATATAGGTATCATGTTGAAGATGAATCATGAAATGCATAACTTAGCATTATAAAGTTAAGAGACCACAAACAAAGGTCAAGTAAAGGAACAATTTAAGTACAGTACAGATGACCACAGCCTAAATTAACCCAAACCCGAACCTCAGCCTCACCATACACTAGAAACGTACAAAAGTATACACCACTTATCTCCATATAAATATATCCTGAGTCCAGACCAATTGTACCACACTTGCACCACACACTATCACCAGCCAGGCTCGTCTACCTCCCTGCACTTGCCGTGACCCACACAATGTGGATACCATGCCGCCAATTACCATACTATTTTACCTAACAAATGCACACCGTTAAGCCGATTTACTTATTACATACTGATTATAAAATAATATATATGACGTACTAGACAATGATTACATACAAGAACATATATAAAATATAGTCCTAACTACTGAAGAAGCAGTGTAATTACCTCTCAATCAAATATATTCATTGCCTTATAAAACTCCCTCCTCAAAGATAAAACACTTGTGTTTTATTTTCAGTTTGGTGAATCAGATAGAGCATTTCCTACGAAATTCTCTCACTCCTACACAACGTACCAAGTCCATCCCTCACTCCTACACAAAACTGCAAGTCCTTCCCTCACTCCCTCATAACATACCAAGTCCATCCCTAACTCCTACACAACATACCAAGTCCATCCCTCACTCCTACACAATACTACAAGTCCTTCCCTCACTCCTGCACAACATACCAAGTCCATCCCTCACTCCTACACAATACTACAAGTCGTTCCCTCACTCCTACACAATACTACAAGTCCTTCCCTCACTCCTACACAATACTACAAGTCCTTCCCTCACTCCTACACAATACTACAAGTGCTTCCTTTACTCTTACACCACACTGCAAGTCCTTCCCTCACTCCTACACAATACTACAAGTCCTTCCCTCACTCCTACACAAAACTACAAGTCCTTCCCTCACTCCTACACAATACTGCAAGTCCTTCCCTCACTCCTCCACAATACTACAAATCCTTCCCTCACTCATACACAATATTACAAGTCCTTTCCGCACCCCAACACAAAACTACAAGTCCTTCCCTCACTCCTACACAAAACTACAAGTCCTTCCCTCACTCCTACACAATACTGCAAGTCGTTCCCTCACTCCTCCACAATACTACAAATCCTTCCCTCACTCATACACAATATTTCAAGTCCTTTCCGCACCACAACACAAAACTACAAGTCCTTCCCTCAGTCCTACACAAAACTACAAGTCCTTCCCTCACTGATACACAACACTACAAGTCCTTCTCTCACTCCTACACCACACTAAAGTCCTTCCATCACTCCTACACAACCCTGCAAGTCCTTCCCTCACTCCCACAAAACCCTGCAAGTCCTTCCCTCACTCCTACACAACCGTGCAAGTCTTTCCCTCACTCCTACACAACCCTGGATGTCCTTCCTTAACTCCTAACTAACCCTGCAAGTCCTTCTTTCACTCTTACACAACAGTGCAAGTCTTTCACTCACTCCTACACAATAGGGCAAGTCCTTCCCTCACTCCTACATAATATTGCAAGTCCTTCCCACACTCCTACAAAACCCTGCAAGTCCTTCCCTCACTCCTACACAACCCTGCAAGTCCTTCCCTCCTCCTACACAACAGGGCAAGTCCTTCCCTCACTCCTACACAACATTGCAAGTCTTTCCCTCACTCCTACTCAACCCTACAAGTCCTTCCCTCACTCCTACACAACCCTGCAAGTCCTTCCCTCACTCCTACACAACACTGCAAGTCCTTCCCTCACTCCTACACAACCCTGCAACTCCTTCCCTCACTCCTACACAACAGGGCAAGTCCTTCCCTCACTCCTACACAACCCTGCAAGTCCTTCCCTCACTCATACATAACCCTGAAAGTCCTTCCCTCACTCCTACACAAACCTGCAAGTCCTTCCTTCACTCCTACACAACCCTGCAAGTCCTTCCCTCACTCCTACACAACAGGGCAAGTCCTTCCTTCACTCCTACACAACCCTGCAAGTCCTTCCCTCACTCCTACACAACAGGGCAAGTCCTTCCCTCACTCCTACACAACACTTCATGTCCTTACCTCACTCCTACACAACCCTGCAAGTCCAACCCTCGCTCCTACACAACCCTGCAAGTCGTTCCCTCACTCCTACACAACAGGGCAAGTCCTTCCCTAACTCCTACACAACACTTCATGCCCTTCCCTCACTCCAACACAACCCTGCAAGTCGTTCCCTCACTCCTACACAACCTTGCAAGTCCTTCCCTCACTCCTACACAACCCTGCAAGTCCTTCCCTCACTCCTACACAACAGGGAAAGTCCTTCCCTCACTCCTACACAACCCTGCAAGTCCTTCCCTCACTCCTACACAACACTTCATGTCCTTACCTCACTCCTACACAACAATGCAAGTCCTTCCCTCACTCCTACACAACCCTTCAAGTCCTTCCCTCACTCCTACATAACCCTGCAAGTCCTTCCCTCACTCCTACACAACCCTGCAAGTCCTTCCCTCACTCCTACACAACCCTGCAAGTCCATCCCTCACTCCTACACAACCCTGCAAGTCCTTCCCTCACTCCTACACAACCCTGCAAGTCCTTCCCTCACTCCTACACAACCCTGCAAGTCCTTCCCTCACTCCTACATAACCCTGCAAGTCCTTCCCTCACTCCTACACAACCCTGTAAGTCCTTCCCTCACTCCTACACAACAGGGCAAGTCCTTCCCTCACTCCTACACAACCCTGCAAGTCCTTCCCTCACTCCTACACAACAGGGCAAGTCCTTCCCTCACTCCTACACAACCCTGCAAGTCCTTCCTTCACTCCTACACAACCCTGCAAGTCCTTTCCTCACTCCTACACAACAATGCAAGTCCTTCCCTCACTCCTACACAACCCTGCATGTCCTTCCCTCACTCCTACATAACCCTGCAAGTCCTTCCCTCACTCCTACACAACCCTGCAAGTCCTTCCCTCACTCCTACATAACCCTGCAAGTCCTTCCCTCACTCCTACACAGCCCTGCAAGTCCTTCCCTCACTCCTACACAACAGGGCAAGTCCTTCCCTCACTCCTACACAACCCTGCAAGTCCATCCCTCACTCCTACACAACCCTGCAAGTCCTTCCCTCACTCCTACACAACAGGGAAAGTCCTTCCCTCACTCCTGCACAACCCTGCAAGTCCTTCCCTCTATCCTACACAACACTTCATGTCCTTACCTCACTCCTACACAACAATGCAAGTCCTTCCCTCACTCCTACACAACCCTGCAAGTCCTTCCCTCACTCCAACATAACCCTGCAAGTCCTTCCCTCACTCCTACACAACCCTGCAAGTCCTTCCCTCACTCCTACATAACCCTGCAAGTCCTTCCCTCACTCCTACACAACCCTGCAAGTCCTTCCCTCACTCCTACACAACAGGGCAAGTCCTTCCCTCACTCCTACACAACCCTGCAAGTCTATCCCTCACTCCTACACAACCCTGCAAGTCCTTCCCTCACTCCTACACAACCCTGCAAGTCCTTCCCTCACTCCTACACAACAGGGCAAGTCCTTCCCTCACTCCTACACAACACTTCATGTCCTTCCCTCACTCCTACACAACCCTGCAACTTCTTCCCTCACTCCTACACAACCTTGCAAGTCCTTCCCTCACTCCTACACAACCTTGCAAGTCCTTCCCTCACTCCTACACAACCTTGCAAGTCCTTCCCTCACTCCTACACAACACCGCATAACCTTCCCTCACTCCTACACAACCTTGCAAGTCCTTCCCTCACTCCTACACAACAGGGCAAGTCCTTCCCTCACTCCTACACAACCCTGCAAGTCCTTCCCTCACTCCTACACAACAGGGCAAGTCCTTCCCTCACTCCTACATAACCCTGCAAGTCCTTCCCTCACTCCTACACAACCCTGCAAGTCCTTCCCTCACTCCTACACAACCCTGCAAGTCCTTCCCTCACTCCTACACAACCCTGCAAGTCCTTCCCTCACTCCTACACAACAGGGCAAGTCCTTTCCTCACTCCTACACAACCCTGCAAGTCCTTCCCTCACTCCTACACAACCCTGCAAGTCCTTCCCTCACTCCTACATAACCCTGCAAGTCCTTCCCTCAATCCTACACAACCCTGTAAGTCCTTCCCTCACTCCTACACAACAGGGCAAGTCCTTCCCTCACTCCTACACAACCCTGCAATTCCTTCCCTCACTCCTACACAACAGGGCAAGTCCTTCCCTCACTCCTACACAACCCTGCAAGTCCTTCCCTCACTCCTACACAACCCTGCAAGTCCTTCCCTCACTCCTACATAACCGTGCAAGTCCTTTCCTCAATCCTACACAACCCTGTAAGTCCTTCCCTCACTCCTACACAACAGGGCAAGTCCTTCCCTCACTCCTACACAACACTTCATGTTCTTCCCTCAACTCCTACACAACCCTGCAAGTCCTGCCCTCACTCCTACACAACCTTGCAAGTCCTTCGCTCACTCCTACACAACCCTGCAAGTCCTTCCCTCACTCCTACATAACCCTGCAAGTCCTTCCCTCACTCCTACACAACCCTGTAAGTCCTTCCCTCACTCTTACACAACAGGGCAAGTCCTTCCCTCACTCCTACACAACCCTGCAAGTCCTTCCCTCACTCCTACACAACAGGGCAAGTCCTTCCCTCACTTCTACACAACCCTGCAAGTCCTTCCTTCACTCCTACACAACCCTACAAGTCCTTTCCTCACTCCTACACAACCCTGCAAGTCCTTCCCTCACTCCTACATATTGCTTGTTCTTTCCTCACTCCTACAGTGCTACAGTATCTCTAAAGTAGTCAGTAGATAAGATTTCAACACACTGTTATAATCTGTTAGAGTATTTTTGTGGACGTATTTAACCAACACTTACATATATACAATACAACTTCCTGTCATGTTTGGTAGACTGAGCTATTTAGAGAATGTTCATCCTTTACTGTACTCTTGATCGTTTCTCTTGTCCATCTTGATGTTGCCTCATCATCTGTACACCAAGTTATGGTCCTCATCCTCCCTGGAGTAGTATTTTCTGTTAATACCTGTGAAATTTAAATTTTATTAACCAAAAATATATTTTTTTGTATATATTGCAGGGCGACAAGAATTAAAATCACTCTTTCTTCATACTGTTATGCTAGCACTCCTCTTTATCAAGAATTTACCACTAGTCAAGTCACAAGAGTGGTCACAACAACAAGCAGGGTAAACACTATTATGACTCTTATATTATCTCCACCAGATTCTCAATAATAACCCTCAGATTAACTCAAAATATAGGTATCATGTTGAAGATGAATCATGAAATGCGTAACATAGCATTATAAAGTTAAGAGACCACAAACAAAGGTCAAGTAAAGGAACAATTTAAGTACAGTACAGATGACCACAGCCTAAATTAACCCAAACCCGAACCTCAGCCTCACCATACACTAGAAAAGTACAAAAGTATACACCACTTATCTCCATATAAATATATCCTGAGTCCAGACCAATTGTACCACACTTGCACCACACACTATCACCAGCCAGGCTCGTCTACCTCCCTGCACTTGCCGTGACCCACACAATGTGGATACCATGCCGCCAATTACCATACTATTTTACCTAACAAATGCACAACGTTAAGCCGATTTACTTATTACATACTGATTATAAAATAATATATATGACATACTAGACAATGATTACATACAGGAACATTTATAAAATATAGTCCTACCTACTGAAGAAGCAGTGTAATTACCTCTCAATCAAATATATTCATTGCCTTATAAAACTCCCTCCTCAAAGATAGAACACGTGTGTTTTATTTTCAGTTTGGTGAATGAGATAGAGCATTTCCTACGAAATTCTCTCACCCCTACACAACGTACCAAGTCCATCCCTCACTCCTACACAAAACTGCAAGTCCTTCCCTCACTCCCACACAACATACCAAGTCCATCCGTAACTCCTACACAATACTACAAGTCCTTCCCTCACTCCTACACAAAACTGCAAGTCCTTCCCTCACTCCCACACAACATACCAAGTCCATCCCTAACTCCTACACAACATACCAAGTCCATCCCTAACTCCTACACAAAACTACATGTCCTTCCCTCACTCCTACACAATACTACACGATCATCCCTCACTCCCACACAACATACCAAGTCCATTCCTAACTCCTACACAACATACCAAGTCCATCCCTCACTCCTACACAATACTACAAGTCCTTCCCTCACTCCTACACAATGCTACAAGTCCTTCCCTCACTCCTACACAATACTACAAGTCCTTCCCTCACTCCTACACAATACTACAAGTGCTTCCCTTACTCCTACACCACACTGCAAGTCCTTCCCTCACTCCTACACAATACTACAAGTCCTTCCCTCACTCTTACACAAAACTACAAGTCCTTCCCTCACTCCTACACAATACTGCAAGTCCTTCCCTCACTCCTCCACAATACTACAAATCCTTCCCTCACTCATACACAATATTACAAGTCCTTTCCGCACCCCAACACAAAACTACAAGTCCTTTCCTCACTCCCACAAAACCCTGCAAGTCCTTCCCTCACTCCTACACAACCGTGCAAGTCTTTCCCTCACTCCTACACAACCCTGGATGTCCTTCCTTAACTCCTAACCAACCCTGCAAGTCCTTCTTTCACTCTTACACAACAGTGCAAGTCCTTCCCTCACTCCTACACAATAGGGCAAGTCCTTCCCTCACTCCTACACAACATTGCAAGTCCTTCCCTCACTCCTACAAAACCCTGCAAGTCCTTCCCTCACTCCTATACAACCCTGCAAGTCCTTCCCTCACTCCTACACAACAGGGCAAGTCCTTCCCTCACTCGTACACAACATTGCAAGTTCTTCCCTCACTCCTACACAACACTGCAAGTCCTTCCCTCACTCCTACACAACCCTGCAACTCCTTCCCTCACTCCTACACAACAGGGCAAGTCCTTCCCTCACTCCTACACAACACTTCATGTCCTTACCTCACTCCTACACAACCCTGCAAGTCCATCCCTCACTCCTACACAACCCTGCAAGTCCTTCCCTCACTCCTACACAACAGGGCAAGTCCTTCCCTCACTCCTACACAACACTTCATGCCCTTCCCTCACTCTTACACAACCCTGCAAGTCCTTCCCTCACTCCTACACAACCTTGCAAGTCCTTCCCTCACTCCTACACAACCCTGCAAGTCCTTCCCTCACTCCTACACAACAGGGCAAGTCCTTCCCTCACTCCTACACAACCCTGCAAGTCCTTCCCTCACTCCTACACAACACTTCATGTCCTTACCTCACTCCTACACAATACTGCAAGTCCTTCCCTCACTCCAAAACAACATACCAAGTGCTTCCCTCACTCCTACACAACACTGCAAGTCCTTCCCTCACTGATACACAATATCCCGAGTCCTTCCCTCACTCCTACACAACATACCAAGTCCTTCCCTTACTCCTACGCAATACTGCTAGGCCATCCCTGACTCCAAAACATCATACCAAGTGCTTCCCTCACTCCTACACAACATTACAAATCCTTCTCTCACTCCTACACCACACTACAAGTCCTTCCCTCACTGATACACAATATACCGAGTCCTTCCCTCACTCCTACACAACATACCAAGTCCTTCCCTCACTCCTACACAACACTACAAATCCTTCTCTCACTCCTACACCACACTACAAGTCCTTTCCTCACTCCTACACAACATACCAAGTCCATCCTTCACTCCTAAACAACATACCAAGTCCTTCCCCCACTCCTACACAACATAACAAGTCCTTTCCTCACTCCTACACAATATAACAAGTCCTTCCCTCACTCCTACACAACATACCAAGTCCTTCCCTCACTCCTACAAAACATACCAAGTCCTTCCCTCACTCCTACACAACATACCAAGTCCTTCCCTCACTCCTACACAACACTACAAATCCTTCTCTCACTCCTACACCACACTACAAGTCCTTTCCTCACTCCTACACAACATACCAAGTCCATCCTTCACTCCTAAACAACATACCAAGTCCTTCCCCCACTCCTACACAACATACCAAGTCCTTCCCTCACTCCTACAAAACATACCAAATCCATCCCTGCAGAGTTAATAACCATCTATTAAATCTCTGATTCTTGTTTTTCATTCGACTTCTGAACTGTAATAAATTATGGTCACTGTAAACTACAATTCTCTGGTAAATGTTGCCAAGACATATGTTAAACTTTCCCAGTGTCATAAGCAGAGCCACAGCTTCTTTCTCTATTGTAGAGTAATTCCATTGCACCAGCCCCAACATCACTGGTAAAACATAAATTTTACTTACGAACCATTCAAAATCCTGTCATTACCTCGTCCAGTTCAACACGACTTCAGTCCATCTGGCAGTCGAATCCGAGGCCTCCATCAACCACAACAGGTACCTTGCCAGTGAGCCACCATACTGTGTTGAATAGTATATACACCAGTGTCAACATTAGAGTGGGTCAAAAAGGGCATACATATTTTAAATTGCAATTTTGAAATTGTAATAGTCTAGAAAAGTTGCTCCTATATAAAGTTTATTAAACTCCAACACATGGTATTTGTCTTGTATTATTACAGTAAAAGATGGCACCAATTTGCAGCCCTTAACTAATACTACGTAGATCTATCCATGCTATTAATACTGAAATGTGCTCCTTAATTTGGGTAACTTGATCAACAAACATCTTTCCCTCAATACCAATATTTTGTTCTTTTTTCCATCAGTATATAATACAGTTATCTCTTATTTTTCCTCTTCAGTGTACAACAGTTTACATTACCCATCACAATCTCTGACGTTTGCCTCGAGCTGCTGGAGGCTGCCCACCATCCTTGCCGCCACACTCGCCTATTTTATTTTTCTAAGTCGCGCATTTTCACCTATATGAAGGCGCCAATTCATGATATAAGTGTTAACAAATTATGTTTGATGAATATTGTTCACTTCTTTGATAACTGCCCTGTTCACACGGCACGAGAGATGAAGAGCTGGTCAGAGGAAAGGTCGAATGAAATTGACCTTTTGGACTGGCCATCTAAATCTCCAGTTCCATATTCAATAAGTTTCTTTCAGTTAAACAAAACAACTTTTGCTTTACCCAATAGAATAATTATGCTGTATTTTTATTGAAACATTTAATATCACAAATATAATATTGTATAGGGCCATTGCTTGTGTTAAGCGATTACTATGACTGTTTGTGAGTGCTACCCAGACCTCAACCCTATAGAGACCATTTGGACCCAGATAGTGAACGCGTGGGAACCTGAAGACAAGCTAAACACTGGTCCCGACTCCTCCTACACACCCAGGACGAGTGTGAGCAGTTTGTGAGGAACCAACCACCTACTGTATATAACCTTGTGTCTCAGTCCCAAGAAGGCTCCAGGGGGCTATATAAAAGGGAGGCCATTGGACAGGCTATTGATATTCTGTATGACCTGTGTTGGTAAATATTAAAAGTAAATGTGATTTCCACCCTCGTATTTTTCAATATTTATCCTCATATCTACGTTATTATATATATCTAATTACTGATGATTAAAGCCTAAACAACAACTTAAAAAAATGATATATATAGAAATGGATGGTACATTATAATAATGTATTGGCCCGTCAGACAGATCGTAATACTTATATTAATGTGGGCTACAAACACTATGTTTATATAATTACATCACCCACGGTAACTAGCCTATGAGCCGCGGTTAAGATACTAAACGCCTGGGCAATATTTCTATAATGTGGGCTAGTTTTTATAAGACACAATTGAAGTGATTGTGGTGATAGTGTAGTGATTTTGGTGATGAAGAAGATTGTGGTGATGGTGAAATGATTGTGGTGATGGTGGTGAAGCGATTGTGGCGAAGTGATTGTGGTGATGGTGAAGTGATTGTGGTAAAATGATTATGGTGAAGTACTTAAGATTTAAGTGGGTGAAAGGAATCAATAGAGGAGATATAGATAAAGTTCTTATAATATCCGAGCAAGATAGGGCTCGAACCAACGGATTTAAATTGGATAAGTTTAGGCTTAGGAGGGAGATAGGAAGGAACTGGTTCTCAAACTGGGTGGTGGACGAATGGAACAAGCTTAGCAACTTTGTAGTAAGTGCTGGAACACTGGAAAGTTTTAAAAGAAGGCCAGATCGATTCATGGATGATAGAGTGGTAGTAACTTTCGATAGGAGCTGCCATGCACAGGTCAACCGGCCTATTGCAGACTCCTTATTTTCTTATGGTGGTGAAGTGATTGTGGTGATGGTGGTGAAGTGATTCTGGTGATATTGGTGAGTGTTTCTGGTGAAGTGATTCTGGTGAAGTGATTCTGGTGATGGTGAAGTGATTGTGGTGGAGGTGGTGAAGCAGTTGTGGTGAGGTTTTAGTGGTGAATTGATAGTGGTAGAGTGATTGTGGTTAAGTGATTGTGGTGGTGAAATGATTGTGGCGGTGGTGATGAGAAAGTTGTAACAGCACTTTTTGCATTAAATAAATAGTCACCCAAATGAATAACACCAAATTATTCACTAAGTTATTAAACAATGACTTGGTAGTTGTTCACGTTATACGCGACTCAAACTCTCTCAGAAGTCGAGGGAGGTCACCTGACTAATCAAAACAGCTTGACGCCCGCTTCTCCGCTCACACGCCGGAGGAGAGGGGCCAGTCTTACCACTAGTTAAGGCGTGAACATGTAACTTAAGTGTTCATTATATAAGTGTACTCAAAACACTTCCCTGGAGATAATTCACAATACATTCTCCCCCAAACTAAGTACTGTGTATATAATTACTTCAACAATAAAGAAAAAAACCCAAAAGAAGTGTTTACCTCAGCCCTGCCACTTTAGAGGTCCAGAACTTATTTAAAACAATTAATGTGATACACAACAGGTATTACAAAGTAATAAGAACATAAGAAAATAAGGAGTCTGCAATAGGCCGGTTGGCCTGTGCATGGCAGCTTCTGTCGAGAGTTACTACCACACTCTATCATCCATGAATCTATCTAGCCTCCTTTTAAAACTTTCCAGCGTTCCAGCACTCACTACAAAGTTGCTAAGCTTGTTCCACTCGTCAACCACCCTATTTGTGAACCAGTTCCTTCCTATCTCCCTCCTAAACCTAATCTTATCCAACTTAAATCCGTTGCTACAAGTCCTATCTTGCTCGGATGCTATAAGAACTTTATCTATATCTCCTTTATTGATTCCTTTCACCCACTTAAATACTTCTATCTTATCTCCCCGTCCTCTTCGTCTTTCTAGGGAATGCAAGTTTAGTTTATTTAACCTATCTTGATATGGAAGGTTTCTAAGTCCCGGAATCATTATCGTCATTCTTCGCTGCACCGACTCTAGTGAATTGATATCCATTCTACAATACGGGCACCAGAACTGAACCGCATAACCGAGGTGCGGCCTGACTAGCGCAAGATATAGTTGCAATAAGACCTCTGCACTCTTATTACTTACACTTCTAGATATAAAACCTAATACTCTGTTTGCCTTATTTCGAATATTAACGCCCTGTTTTCTAGGCCGTAGGTCCGTGCTTACAAGTACCCCTAAGTCTCCATCAAACTGTCTCTCAGAATTTCTGACGGGGCATCCTCCACTCAGGCGGAACTAATAGCCCTCCTTGCTGCCCTTCTCGCTTGTCTGCTGCGATTCCAGGTCTGCTCTCGACGGGATCGCATTTGGATCAAGGGAAAAAAGGACTTCATCCTCCGAATACGAGGGTTAACATCCACACTTCAGGATGCAGGCCGTCCTGTGACATTCCTATGGATACCCAGTCATGTCGGTATCTTGGGGAATGAGGCAGCAGATGGCCTTGCCAAGACTGGCTGCAACAAGGCCACACCTGACTACGTTGTTCCTCGAACACTTTTACAGCTTAGGACCCAAATTCACCGCAAACAGAGAGAAGCTCGGGAAGCAGCCATCCCCCTGGACTCCCCGCCCACCTAGTACGATGTCCTCCGTAAACTTCCTGACCTCTCGTATGTCTATGGGAAAGGGTCGCGGAAAGGGGACGTGATTGCTGCCCGTATCATCATTGGGTATGAGTTTGCTTGGGAGATTGGTATCCCCGCATCCCCTGAGCAACGCTCTTGTGCATTATACAGAAGACCCGACAGCCGCACCCTTATCCACTACCTCCTAAGATGTCCCCACACACAACGCTTCCGTGACGCCTGCTGGACCACCACTCCACGACCCCCTGACGGAGACACGATGATCCTCCCCATACTGGCCAGATATTATGTAAATAACATTGATTATGTGTTAAAGGAATATCCTTCCTTCCTTAGGCTTTAGTAAGCCCCTTTATAATATTTATACTGTATATACTTGTCACACTTGCCAGATGCTTCTGGTGTTATTGTACTGGGGTACCTAGTGACAGCACCAGGATCCCGCTTCCTCTATCAAGGAATAAACAATTGAAATTGATAAGTTTTTCGCCGTGTTTTTACCTCGCAATTTCCCCCCATTCTTCATGCTCTACCCATTACAGGTAATTTATGATCTTAAAACAAAAGTTGTCATATCGATTTTACTAGTTAATATCCAAAGAACAACTGTGGAAACTATGAACGAAATATATAAACACGTTCGGGTACTCACCGTCTACCCCACAGTATACGAATTACACCTTCGAAGCATTTTTCATTTTTCTGTGATGCTACACCATAGAAAACGTTAGATATTACCATAAGATTTTTATTTTTACTTTTACCTCTGATCGGCTCTTTAGCCACTTGAGCGGTCGCTTACGTCTCTGTTACGCACTGTTGGCAAGTACTGGGCATTAACTGGCCACTATATATATCGGAACCTGCTCCAGTGTTGGTCAAGTCTGGCCTTGAAAGAGCTCACACTCGGTGCCGTCACAACACTCTGTGGCAGATTGTTCCCAGAGTCCTCCGATATGTTTATACACTTCAGTTAGATCACTCCATACTTCAGTATAAGCTAAGGAGTTGTGGGCGTTTTAATCTCTCTGGATAACTGAGTTGCCGTAGTGCAGGCATCAGCCTGGTGGCCCTGCTTTGGACATTTTCAATCAACTGACAGTCTCTAGCATATCTCGGAGACCAGACGGGGTGGCGGGGAAGCACCTCTCTCTTTAAAAGTTCGTTACGGCTTTCTTACAAGACCTATTAGTTTAGTTGCTAAAATCATTATCATCTCACAATGGCCCAAGAACTTCAGTTCGTTGTCAACATGCACACCCAGGTCCTTTTCACATGTGGTCTCCATAATGCAATTTCTTCATCCCGTTGGGACGTGTGATGCATCTCCTTACTGTTGGTAAGACCTAAGTGCATCCTCTTTCACTTCGTAACATTGAATCTTAGCAGTCATTTCTTCGACCACTCTTGAAGCTCACAGAGGTCTTTCTGTAGTTCTCCCACAGCGGTCCGACTAATTACCCAAATGTAGCCGCAATGAAGTCAAATAATGGTCCTACATGAATAAATCGGACTGCCAACCACTTCTCGACTAGTATTTGGTGTCACAAAGTCACAAAAAATTATGACTATTATTATTATTATTATTATTATTATTATTATTACTATTATTATTATTATTATTATTGTTACATTTTCGCCCCCCAGGCCCCGATGTGGGTCAGTGACTTGTGTCCGGGTGGGCTAATCCCCGTAAGAAAACAAAAACAAAAAACATTTGGGTAAATTTGGGTAATTAGTCGGACCTTGTAGTGAATTCCTCCCCTACAAACGCTGTTTGTCGCAGGGTAGCTGACCCCGCGAATTCCCCAGTGTATGCCTCGTGGTCTAGGTCAACCAGCGCCGCCTTACATGACGGAGGTCAACTACTAAGCCACGCCTACCTCCGCTATTTAAGACCTGACCTCGTGGTGACCAGCCTCTTTCTACCTACACCAACCAGCTAGCAACACCACCTCCTCCGCATCTGCCTGGCGGCCCTCGCTCCCGCCGGCGAGCATGGCGACCCACAAGCTGGTCCTCCTGTGAGCACCCTCACCAACCAGCTCTCTCTACATCACGCTTGTAACCACTCTGCCACTTCCCAGCACCAAGCTGCATTGTACATCCAATACAACATGTATACAGAGAGCACATTGTGAGTTTCCTTCCTCCATCCCATCCTGAGTGTGAACACGAACTAAATACCCCACAACCTCTCCACGGTCCTTTTGGTTCTTAATGTCCCTGAATAACTTGATTTGTATGGAGGAGTGTATAGCTTCTGGCTTGTCATTTACGAGACAAACAGTGCATAAAAGAGACGAGACCAACCACCCAGGCGACTAACAAGCCGATCAGTGGCGAAGAGAATAAAAGTAAAGGTAAAGTGTAAGTTTATGAGTGCACCTCCCCTGGGGCAGTATATGTTTTATATCCTTTATCATCAGTATCTCTGGTAATTCCAGGGCCTCTCAGAATTTTTTTTATAAATGATCTCAAGTCATTCAAACGTTTTGACTCAATTTAACATCATTTAACAAATTATTCCATAAATTAATGGAAAGTAAATCAATATAATTTACAAGATAAAAAACGGAGGAGCTAAGCAGAGCCATAAGCTCCTGAGGCCCCGGGTGAGCTTGGCAAAACTAACATTTACTTTCATAATTAAACTACCGTATACCAACATAAACATGTAACCCAGTAGTATGTTTAAATATGAAAAGGCTCAATCAACTACCAAGAATATTTTGCAACAATCTTAAATTGACACCTTGTAATTTGTACAATTGATGAAACTAAGGAATTATACATCTGCAGAAGCTTGTTCATACAAACCTCACCATCCATTATACTGAGGTATTTACTCTAATAAATACTCTGTACTTTATGTAATAGGTAATATTTAGCAGTTCTTGCACACCTGGCAGTAATAATGATATTTCCGTTTCGTTCATCCATGGAATCTAAGGTTTTTATCACATGCAAGATACCTTACTATATCCCATCATTTTACATAACTTTCAATCTATACACTTCCGTCGCAAATTAATAATAATGTGGTTATTTAATATTAAAATCCAGACAATATTTATCACAAAACTTCCAAGATAATTTACCGGGCTTTGAAGTAGAAGGAAAATGTGGGGTATTTTACTAAAAAGAACAGTAATGACAGAGAACAGCTCTACTACCAGAAGGAATTGTTCGTTTTTGTTAAATTTTTCCACAGGATTTACTATCATTATAAAAAGTATTTTAAAAGAGGTGACATCTACCAGGACCTAATAGAATCTGACCTAACCAACCAAAGAAACCTACCTAACTTCCTAGCCAGGGGGGCCCTAACCATGGACCCCCGCCATATTAAGGAGAAATTATCCATTTTGACATTTGTTACCAATGAAAACAGCTTTGTCGAAGTGTCATGGTGTAATTGTAGGTTTGGTAAATTATCGTGTCGGTCATCCCTATTTTTTTCCGGCGGTTTTTGACGTGTTTTGAATGATTTTGACCTGCCCTAACCTAACCAAACCACAAAACCCAAGAACTATATCTAACCTAAACCGAAATTCTTAAGATTCCGTGGATGACCAAAACGATAATACCTTGTAATACCATAAATTTTTTGTGGACCTGAGAGTATGCTCGGACTGAGCCAGGGGCGGATCCAGGAATATCAAGGGGGGGGGGGGGGGGTTGTCCAAGAAGTTGTGGGTGGGCGAACATGGCAAGCACAACAATCCCACCCACCTGTGTTTTTTGGGGGGGTGCTGTAAGACCCCCAGAATTTTTTTTTTAAATCTGACCAATATCATGGGCATTTTGAGGCCATTTTGAAGCCATGCGCACATGATATTAGGAGATTTTCTGAGGTCAATAGTAATTACCCATTACTAGAAAAAAGGCCTGAGCACAATACTGCATTAAAGAAAAAGTATTGGAATTTTCTGAGGAATAGGGGGGTGGTCCTGGACCCCCAGGATTCGCCCCTGTGAGCGAGTCGGTTCTAAACAAGCAGACAACACCTGGTGGCTCAGAAGATTTTTCATCGGAGTATTTACAGTAAATAATTAATTTCTTCACGTAAAAAGTGCGAAGAGACATCATTTTTAGTGCCATAGGATCAATTTTTCACCGTGTTTTACCCCACAATTTCCCCTCATCCTTCATGCCCTGCTCACTTGATCGTAGATAGAGATAAAATACAGACAATAAATGTAAGAAATCTGCTCTTTTAAAATACTTGCCTAACTTTTCTAAACTTGTAAAAACATTAAGAATTGTTTTCCAGTTTATGTGTACGTCTATCATGTACGGAAATTGGTAATGGGTTTTGTTTCCGCAGATGTGAGGTGAAAGACATGTACAAAATGTGAGTACAGAAGTAGTACAGTAGATTAGCAGAACAATATGACAAGTACGTTCACTACAGTGAATACAGTTTGACTTACTGATGGTCATTCAACCAAGAATATGTAAGACACATGAAGGAACTTTTTCCAGGTGTAGATGTATGATGAACTTGTTATTTTATGAGACAAGGGTTGTTATAAGTTTGTCAAGTCCATAAAGAATATTTATTATGTCCACATGTAAAAGTGCAGCTAAGAATGATGGACAAGGAAAGGTACATTGAAAATAAATTACAAATTTAATTTATGTATCCCATATACAGTACTGTACTGGATATGGTTGAAAAATTGTATATCCCAACAGCAAAATTTTAGAACAAGCTCGAAGTTGATACAAGACTTAAAAGTTTGAGTGTTGCGGATATTGTATAGTACTACATCCTGCCTCTTTATACATCATCTTTGTACCTGAAGAAGTAACATGACTGTCAACACCCAGTATGTTTAAATTAACCTTATTGGCAAAAGTACTGTATACGTATTACGTGTTTTAAAATTGATCGTATTGTCAGAAGCTGCCCCCAATAGGATCAACACAGTTTATTAAAGGCATTCACATGTGTAAAGGATTGTACATACAAAATCAGTGAACAGTATAGTCATGGGGTAACACCTGTCAGTTGGGTGTCATATGCAGCATTAACATCTCGTGTAGTTAAAGTTCATCCCCTCAAAAGTATACTGCACATAGTGTATTCACACCCATCTCATATTACAGTATATCGTTTCACAATATTATTATAGTACTGTTGATTGTATTGACAGTTAGTTAATCCCATTTGTTTTTTTAATTGAATTTTCCTGATTCCTTCAAAGTCTCTTGGTCTCATAACTGAAGCTGTCCTCATTGAGAATAGTGAGAAAGCTTTACATTGCATTGTATTGTTATTTATACACATGTGATTGATTATATTAACAACTCTCATTTAAACAGCATGGAAGGTTTGATATTGTGATGTGTATATGTGGCATTATCACAACATAATCTTGCATCAGTTTACTGTTATTTCTAATGTATAAGTGCAATTTACAAGGCATTAAGAACTGAATTCAAAACTCAAGTTGCCTGAAAGCCTCACAAATGAGATAGACTGGATAGTTTTACAATGGAAGCTCACTCAGAAGAGCAATCATTCCACTGTTTAGAGTGCCAGGAAGAATTTTCACTTGAAACTGATATAGTGGACCATATGAGAGTTCATATGGAAGAAAAACAATTTCAGTGTACTGAATGTTATAAAGAATTTTCAGAAAAATTTCTTCTGGTAGAACACATGAGAGTTCATAAAAGAAAGAAACCATTTCAGTGTTCAATATGTTTGAAAAAATTCTCAAAAAATTCTCATTTAGTAGGACATATGAAAGTCCACACTGGAGAGAACCCATTTCAGTGTTCTGGGTGCTTTAAAAGCTTTTCACTCAAATCCAATTTAGTAAGACATATGAAAGTCCATACAGATGAAACACCATTTCAGTGTTCAGAGTGTCTTAAAGAGTTCTCACACAAATCATCACTGGTAGAACATATGAGATTACATTCAGGGAAGAAATTCCAATGTCCTGAATGTCCTAAAAACTTTAAACAAAAATCTTACCTAGTAGCACACATAAGAGTTCATAGTGGAGAGTACCCATTTCAGTGTTCTGTGTGTCCAAAGGGTTTTTCAAAGCAATCTCATCTAAAAATTCACACAAGAGTTCATACAGGTGAAAAACCATTTCAGTGCTCAGAATGCAATACATGCTTTAAACTTAAATCTCATTTAGCAGCACACATGAGGATTCATACAGGAGAGAGACCATATCAGTGCCCAGAGTGTTGTAAAGAGTATGCACGTAAATCAAACCTTGTGACACATATGAGAATCCATACAGGAGAAAAACCATTTCATTGTGCAGAATGCTTAAAAAAGTTTTCCAAAAAATATGAACTGGTACACCATATGAGGGCTCATACAGGAGAGAACCCATTTCAATGTCCTGGATGTATGAAGAATTTTTCAGAGAAATGTTCCCTTGTAATTCATATGAAACTTCATACTGGTGAGAAACCATATAAGTGTCCAGAATGTCTTAAAGGATTTTCATGTAAAGCACATTTAGAAGCACACAGAAGAGTTCATACGGGAGAGAAACCATTTCAGTGCTCAGAATGTTCTAAATGCTTTTCAGAAAAATCTGCTCTAAGAACACACATGAGAGTTCACACCGGAGAGAAACCATTTCAGTGTTTAGAGTGTCCAAAAAGCTTCAAACAAAATAATGACTTAAAAGCACACATGAGAGTTCATACAGGCGAGAAACCATTTCAGTGTTTGGAGTGTCCCAAAGACTTCTCGCAGAAATCACATTTAGTAAGGCATATGAGAGTTCACAGTGGAGAGAAACCATTTCAGTGCTCAGAGTGTCTTAAAGACTTTACACATAAGTTTAAACTTGTAGCTCATATGAAAGTACATATGAGAGAAAGACCATTTCAGTGTCCATTGTGTCATGAAATATTTTCACTAAATTCTCAGTTACTAAAACATGCAAGAGTTCATGAAGGAGAAAACCTATCATAGAACTGTACTCAAGATATTCTAAAAGCTTTGCATTTAATATATAATTTAGAAAGATGGAAAATTACACAGGGAAAAGAAAACCCCATTTTCCTCTCTGAAGTGTATGATTAGGATAAGTAAATACCCGACATGAATTTGATATATACAGTATACAGGAATGTCACATTAACCTGATGATTACTTGATTTTATGGGAAAATTTGAATGTTCTTAGGACAATCAGCTTGAAAATATGTTTGTAGAGGACTAAAAAAAGGTTGATTCCATTATATATAAGGTATTAGAAACACTATGGCTTGAGACCAGTGCTTTGTATCAGTTAAATGTGTGATGCCTGAATGAAAAATATATGACAAGCAGTAATTTACCAGCTGGTTTTGTTTGTATACCTGTACTTTTAAAATGAGGAGTGGGGGTGGGATCCTTGTTGAGTGTGGAAGATGTGTTCCTGAGGTACACCACAACAGTTCTGCCTGGTCCGCCTGGTTGTGAGATATGGCTAACATGGCAACAGCACATGTGCATTCGTGTGTATATGCTAAAAAAAAAATTGGATCACCCCTCTCCCTCCGTGAACCACGCGACTCATTGAGTTGTCAATCAGAAGCAGTCGTTAAGTTTACCCATAGATGGTGCAAGACGATGTGGGGGGAGGGGGGAATCTCTGGGTGAGGGGGAGCTTGGCAAAAGAGAGGGTGGCAGTGAGGTGGGGTCAGATTAACTCCACCAGTGTTATGGTTTGACAGCTATTTTTTATATTCATAAAGTTGTTGATCATATATCCTTAATATGCAGTAATATCTCGTTAGCCAGAATCCTTCTCAGGCAGAACTCTCCAGTTGGCAGAATTGAAATTTGCTCAGAATTTTCTGGGGAAATTTTTCTCATTTCAGGGTTTGTGAAAGATTTTCCGAGGCTGAAAGTCAGGTGCATTTTCTGGACAATTTCGAGAAAATTCCGGAAACTCGCTCCAAATCAGTCCACTCTGGGCCTGGGAATAAATTTTCAGGGCATTTTTAGTGATAAATTGGCTCTTAGCACTGGTGGAAGTTTGGAAGACTAAAGTATTATTGTACCATTGTATGCATCGACACAACTGGTGAAATTACAGTTATATATTTAATGTAATGACACTGGAAATATTGCATCTTCAACCTTGGAATATATCCTAATATCCAGTGCATATGGCCCATAATATCCCTGAATTGGTCAGATTTCAAAAAACTTTTCTAGGGGCTGACAGTGCTCCCAGGACCCTCAGCTGTATGGGCTCACTACGCTCATCATTGTCCTAACTGTTTCTGAGTAACACTTTCAAAATGTGTTCCTCACTTCTTTATTTAGCACTACACCGATCCTTGTTTTAACATGTGTCCTAAACTTAAATTCGGGTGCTTAAAAATGTGCGCTCCATTGAAATGGCACAAGAAATAACATTGTTTAATTTGTGTTACATTATTGCTGTACAAATTTTAACTGAAGCACTACAGGAAGATATCTATCGGCTTCAGGTGTGGTCAAAAGAATAGCTGTTTAATATGCAACATCACGCAATGCAAAAGGATATACCTACCGTAGGTCATATCAATAGTGAAGAGGCATATCACATGTCCCAACTGCACAAAGAAACAACAATAACTGAGACCAAATGTAAAAATGACTGGATGTGTATGTTGACAATGAACTGAAAGTTCTTGGTTTAGGGTAAAATAAATCAAGCAAATAAACTACTAGGTCTCATAATAAGGGCATTCACATACCTAGATGTTTCGTCCCGTCTCCCGTCGGCCCGGTGTCCATTCGGTGAAATGTCCGTCGGTGAAATGTCCGTCGGCGAAATGTCCTTCGGCCATCTGTCCGACCATGTCCGTCGGTGAAACGTCCGTCGGCCAAATGTCCTTCGGCCATCTGTCCGACCACGTTCGTCCCTCTGAACACTCTTCAAAAGTAAGGTGCATCTCCATTTGTAGTTGTGTTACACTGTCTGGTCCCTGAGATATGCTAGAGACTTCAGTTGAATGAAAATGTCCAAAGGAAAAAAATGTGACTGCACAGGTAGCCTCCGGTGAAGTATTGACTGTCAGTAGCTGTTTACATACAGACAAGAGGATGCCAGCTTAGCTGGTGGTGTCAAGCACTTGTCAGTACACATGGTTAGCAATTTTTATATCTTTATGAAGGCTTCCACCTCGGGCTAAATTAAACATTCTTTAAAAAATAATATTTATTAAGAAATATTTTCTTTGGAGTAATTCACTTTCTTAGAAAAGGAAATATTGTTTTACATACTGTACTTTGATGAGAAAGTTGATGGCTGAAGATGTACTTCATGTTGTGCGACCAAAGTACTTATGATATCACCAAGAATATCTGAACTTTTATTTTAATATATACCAAGGTGAACACAAAACAAAATTTTACCCAAGTCTCTTTTAATATATATATATATATATATATATATATATATATATATATATATATATATATATATATATATATATATATATATATATATATATATATATATATATATATATATATATATAATTTTTTTTTCTCCAAGATTTTAAATGGGAGGTACTAACATCTGAGAAGATATTGGAAGCATAATGTGTTGTCTAATGGTAGACCCTGCTGCCATATGGCATCACAAAAATTGTGACCAAGTCCCAGGTTGCTCATCTGATTTTCTGCCTCATTTACACACAATTGCAGGATCTCAATTGTTACTCTTACAATTGACAACACAACAAACATATTGTATATCGTGTCTCATTCTTGACATTTTTTATTCAGTTTTGTATTTACGGTTCTTTATTATTATTATTATTTATACTTCAGCCCCCCAGGCCCCGATGTATTTCAGTGATCTGTCCCCGGGTGGGCTAATCCCTGTAAAAAAAAAATAAAAATTTTACTAAACCAATTACTGTACAGTATTGTGCCTATTATATTTATTTATATATTGCCTTTGTCTCCTATTTTTTTTTATAACATGAGAGGTATTAGGAGGTGTGTGTGTTAGAGGTGGTGGTATTGGTAGAGGTGCGGCGGGCACTGCCAGGCTGGTTGAGCCTGAGGTCATTCTCCAGCTGAACAGCCAAGGTCTCATATCTCTCTGAGGCCTCGTGTCTCCAGGCAGCTAGCTGGGCTCGCAGGCGGCGGTGGGCAGCCTCAGCTGTAGTGGTACGAGTAGTGAGGGCAGCTCGTTCTTCTGCAGTGAGACGTTTGCGGCGACCTGCTTCCTCCCGGCATTCCAATACTACTGCCCTGGCCTGTGGTGATAGCACAATTTCATTACTGTGGTTATGTGATGTACATTTGTCTAAATGATTGATGTCACGAATTCCAGAAACCTTCAATCAGAAAGTAGTATCTGATTTGCTTTATTTTATGGGGGGTGGAACACAATTCTGTGAAATAGTAACAGAAATTAATTAATAAAGGCTAAAGCAGTTTTTCATAATATTATTGTAAGAGCAAATCATGTTCAGGTATACCCCAAAAACCACCGATTCGCATAACCGCATATTACATATAAGGGAAATACCCCACAAGTTTCGTTGATACTGCGGAGATCTGACAATCGGTGGTGGAGCTACAGAGCTGTTTTGAATTTGGTGGGCGGTGGCATCGTGCGAATTCTTGCCACGAGAGGGCTCGATGTGCTGCCTCTACTCATTCCCTCCTCTCTACACTAGTTTACACTTACCATGTGTCTCCAACTAGGGTAATGGCCATTTGTATACTTGCTGATCAGGAAGCACATTCGGTTATGCTCAGAAGGTGGTTGGGTAGGTCTTGGTTGGATAATTGGTGGCTTGGTAGGTAGTGCAGAGAGTATGAGAGATGAATTGTATAAAAGTTGAGGTCAGAGCCATCCTTAGAGGGGTGCAGGGCCCGGGTTAAGTTATCATTGCGGGGGGGCCCCTTTGCAACATGAGCCTCTACATGAGCCAACTATGTGGTCATCGTAGTAACATTTCACAGACTCCAGCTAGGAAACACGAGGCTACCAAAATATCTGAACACTCCATATACACGCGGAATTCCTTATACAAACAATTCCTCACTGGTCAGGAATCGAACCCTGGACATCTGCGTGTGTTTTGTTTTATATATATATATACAGTGATCCCTCGGTTAACGAGCACAATCCGTTCTAGAAGGTTGCTCGTTAACCGAAAAACTCGTTAACCGAAACCATTGTTTCAATGGATTTTTGGGTAATTGGTTCCAGCTCACCGAAAATTGCCTAAATTCAACAAAAAAGGTAGAAAAGTACACTTACTTTGAGGTGTGTATGTAGAAGGCTCCTGGATGATGAATATGGGAATTAGAATGGGGGTGGAGAACCGAGAAGAGAAGGCATTGGGGTGGAAGAGAAGTCACCCCATGGCGCTATTTCACCCATAAAATTTTATTTCTCTTGGTGCAATTCAAGATTATTTTCTTTAAATCAACACTGCACTGCATTATGTATTGTCAATATGTAAAATAAATTTCAAAATGACCAATAATTTGCTTGCAAAAACAGAAAAAAGCATTAAGTTGAAGAGAGTCTCAAGCAAGATGTTACCTCCACTGAAAAGATACAAAGACTGACGCCTGTATGGTGTGTTGAGAGGCTGGATGGCACGCATAAAACTAGTTTCATTACCTTCAATTATGTTCAATAATTGTTAAAATGAGTAAAAAATTTAATATTAAACTTTTAAAATTATTGAATAGTATAAACTTCTTGATATTTGCTAAAATGGTAAGGAATTTAAGCCCTAGAACCGATTACTGTATTGGCGGACTAATACTACAGCTGGTGGACCGCCAAATGCAAGCGAAATCATGTTCAGGTTGGCTCGTAAGAAACTCGTTAATCGAGGGATTGCTCGTTAACCGAAGTTAAGAATCTTATGGAAGGTAACTCGTTAACCGAAATCTAGTTAGCAGAGGCGCTCGTTAACCGAGGGACCACTGTATATATATATATATATATATATATATATATATATATATATATATATATATATACAGGTAGTCGTCGACTTACGACCTATGCGACTTACGTCTGTTCGACTTTACGACCGGCGGTACGACAGTTTTGGCCCCAGCCCCAGTGTAAATAATAAACCAATTGTACTGTAGTATGCAGTGATTTACTTAAACCTGACGACCGTAACAATAATGAACAAAGAAAATTTTGATAAAATATGACTTAAAGATGATTATATTATCATTACACATTACAGTATAATATACGTAAGGTAATTATAACAAAGGCCGACTTACGACCAGATCAACTTACGACCGGTCGGCCGTAACCAATCTAGGTCGTAAGTCGACGACTACCTGTATATATATATATATATATATATATATATATATATATATATATATATATATATATATATATATATATATATATATATATATATATACAGTGGGGTATGCTATAACGAACGGATCCTACTACGAATATTCCTATAACGAACGGTTTTGCCTATAAAATTGAGAATACTATAACGAACGCAACTCCTACAACGAACGCGGATGAATACGGGACTATTTCGCCTGACGCATGAATATTGTTGTACCGCGACCCACAACAAGAGCGTCAGGCGCCATCTTTGTCTCATTGTGTAGCCAGTGCACCACTGTTATTGTTGAAATTTCGTCTTTTGATGTGGAAATTCGCGTTATTTGTATAACTATTTTGTTATACAAGTATACAATTGTAACAATGAATCGTCCAAAGCGAGTGAGAAAGCTAATAACCCTTGAAACTAAGAAAGAAATTATAAAGAAACGTGAGAATGGAAGAAGCATTGCGAAACTTAGTGATGAGTATGGGATGGCTAAATCGACTATATGTACGATTTTGAAGAATAAAGAGGAGTTGAAAACTGTGCAAGTGGCTAAGGGAATCTTTAGACTTAGCAAAGCAAGGTATAATGTGATTGAAGAGATGGAAAATTTACTCTTAGTGTGGATAAAGGAAAAAGAAATGGCAGGTGATAACATTAGTGAAGCTATAATTTGTGAGAAGGCTAAACAATTGTTTGAGGACCTTAAAGCCAAGACTCCCAGTGGAAGTGATAGTGCTGTGCCAGTGTTTAGGGGCATCTGCATGCTGAATAACACTAAGGTAAGATAAAGTACCGTATTTTTTACATTTTCCACAGAATTTTTTCAGTGTTAAGTGGTTGTATTTGGGGGCCTGGAACGGATTAATCCTATAACGAACGAATGCTATAACGAACGAGGTTCTGGAACCAATTACGTTTGTTATAGCATACCCCACTGTATATATACAAGTACAGTAAAACCTTGATTAACCGACCACATATGGGGGGACGAGGCCGACGGATAATCGAAAAGGTCGGTTAATAGTACATAGTACGGAAATAAAACATGCATTTTCAAAGTACCTTTCCCTAACCTACCTCATTTAAGTCCCTCTATTCATTTTTGTTCATTTGCCATTCATATTTCAATAGAATTTGCTTTAAAACATTAACCACTTTAGTAAATAAATATGAACCAGCACAGAAACCGTGAATAAAAAATGGAAAAGTCAAAGAACATATGACAACACAAAAATTGTGACCAAGTCCCAGGTTGCTGATCTGACTTTCTTCTTCATTTACACACAATTGCAAGGTCTCAATTGTTTCTCTTACGATTGACAACACAACATACATACAGGTACATTGTTTCTCACTCTTGATTTTTTTTCATTTTTGCATTTCTTTATGGTTCTTTATTACTATTATTATTATTATTATTAGCATTATCATTATTAATATTATTACATTATCGCCAACCAGGCCCCGATGTGGGTCAGTGACCTGTGCCCGGGTGGGCTAATCCCCGTAATTTTATTTATTTATTTTTTTTTTTTTTAACCACCTAGTGATCTGCATACACCCCATGCATGAGGTTCACAAATCTTGTGGACTTCACTACCCCATGATCTTGGTAGGCACCTTAAATCTTCATACACCCTCTGATCTTCACACAATACCTGATCTTTTTGCACCCATTTATCTTTGTATATCATGTGATCTTCCCACACTTCATGACTTTTGCAGACTCCATGATTTTCAGTCTGTGATCTTCATACACCTCAGCATCTTTATGTAACTCATAATCTTCCAGTGTCCTGTAATCTTCACACATCTCATTATCATCAAATAACCAATTATCTTCACACAACCTATGACCTTTATTTATCGTATTATTTTCACACAGTCCTGAACTTAATTTTTTGTGCCCATGATCTTCATAAATCCTGTAATCCTTACACTTGCCTTGATCTTTACATCCTGTGGTGTTCATTCATCCACAAGTACCAATGCATCTTTTGAGTAATTAAAGAATATTTTTTCCTGAGTTATTGTATTGAAACTGATTAGAAAAACAGGTGCTGATGTACATTTTTATATACATTTACCACACTACTGTAACTCGAAATAAGTAACTTTGAAAAAATGGTCAAGGACGGAGGGAGGGTAGAAGAGTACCTGATCAAGTCTGTCTTGTAAGAGGTTGGCTCTAAGGGCGAGGCGCTCCCGTAGGTCTTGTAGACACCTCTCTCTCACCATTTCTCCTATGTCTCTCTCACTGTCATCCTGCAAACATAAATATCTGCCATGCCGTACTCTTTACAATGATTTAAATAAAAATACAAATGATAATTTTTTTTACCGAAGAGCATACAACAGATTAGTAAAGTTAGTTTGCAAGTCACATCAATTCTTGAGTAATCAGTAAAGTATTCAAAGGTTAATATCTAAAACACCAGAAAATCTCTTATTTTACTTACATTAAACAAGAATGTAGCATGAGAGTTGACATTATGCCTTAGTTCACAACATTTCTAACAACAAGAATGAAATTTTCCAGCCTCAAACATGAGTGGCAACTATTAACACTGTATTGTGTATGTACCCTGTACACTAGGGAGTGACAGTTTTGCAAAAGTTTTCAAAATCTAATTGCTTGGGTTGGATTATTTGTCTATCGGCCACGCTAATTCCGAATATGTTTGAGTTTTTTACATCATTGCATTAGAAGGTTTGTGGATACTTTTGGGTTTGGCATGAAAAACGCGAAAAAACTGTAAATAAAAAAGGGACTGGCAATGTGGCACAACCTGTTAAAATCAAGTTATTGAATTGGATTATTCGACTACTGTGTACACTGGTTCATAATATGCTATTGTTTTACAACTCAATGCGCTACAAATTATGCCGATATTTTTGCTGCAAGTCACCACATACGTATATTTCGAAAACCAGGGCCCAATATTACCAACGGCGTGGATAGATTCCGTGGAATGAATTCAGGACATTCCCGCTCATGGAACATTACCAAACTCCGTATATGTGCCAATGGCAGGCCAATGGCAATATTTACAGAGTTTGTTGAGGCTCCCTGGACGGGAATGCCCTGAATTTATTCCACGGAATCTATTCACGCCGTTGGTAATATTCGTCCCAGGACTGATCAACGAATTCAGCCCAAGTAGCTTGACTTGGACAGTTAAGGACAAAATCTCAGTCCGTACTTTTGAATAAAATATTGTTCAATAGGTGGTGATATTGAAATGCTGAAAGTTGTTTTTTCTGTGTTGTTTTGCAGTTAGTTCAAAGGGCCGCCACCAAGCTGGGTCGTCCTAAGATTAGCAACACTCAGCTGCGCCAGGGTAACGATAAGGTGTTCGGGGTTCGGATGCCTCTGCCATCTAACAAGTTGCCTCTGAACAAGGAAGTTGGAAGTTGGAAGAACAAATGCTTTTGATTATATGGATGCCACCAACAAGGTGACTGAGAAGGTACTGGATGTGTATAGGAAGGCCACTGTCCCCACTATCTCTGAAATCTGGGTGAAAATGAGAAGCTGAAGATGAGCCTCGAACCTCATCTTCAGCTTCCCGTTCTTCGTTTTCTTCCTTTTCTGTTTCTGTCCATTTCCCTTCATCATCATCGTCTCCCTCCGCATCCTCCACAGGTCGTGGACTCTCATTTTCACCCTGATTTCAGAGATAGTGGGGACAGTGGCCTTCCTATACACATCCAGTACCTTCTCAGTCACCTTGTTGGTGGCATCCATATAATCAAAAGCATTTGTTCTTCTCCTTAACCTCTCGTTTTCTGCTTCATAAGCCAGGGCACTTCCAACTTCCTTGTTCAGAGGCAACTTGTTAGATGGCAGAGGCATCCGAACCCCGAACACCTTATCGTTACCCTGGCGCAGCTGAGTGTTGCTAATCTTAGGACGACCCAGCTTGGTGGCGGCCCTTTGAACTAACTGCAAAACAACACAGAAAAAACAACTTTCAGCGCTTCAATATCACCACCTATTGAACAATATTTTATTCAAAAGTACGGACTGAGATTTTGTCCTTAACTGTCCAAGTCAAGCTACTTGGGCTGAATTCGTTGATCAGTCCTGGGACGAATATTACCAACGGCGTGAATAGATTCCGTGGAATAAATTCAGGGCATTCCCGTCCAGGGAGCCTCAACAAACTCTGTAAATATTGCCATTGGCCTGCCATTGGCACATATATGGAGTTTGGTAATGTTCCATGAGCGGAAATGTCCTGAATTCATTTCACGGAATCTATCCACGCCGTTGGTAATATTGGGCCCTGGTTTTCGAAATATACGTATGTGGTGACTTGCAGCAAAAATATCGGCATAATTTGTAGCGCATTGAGTTGTAAAACAATAGCATATTATGAACCAGTGTACACAGTAGTCGAATAATCCAATTCAATAACTTGATTTTAACAGGTTGTGCCACATTGCCAGT
Source organism: Homarus gammarus (assembly GCA_958450375.1). Classification (NCBI taxonomy): domain Eukaryota; kingdom Metazoa; phylum Arthropoda; class Malacostraca; order Decapoda; family Nephropidae; genus Homarus; species Homarus gammarus. The sequence continues at coordinate 1,162,847 of CAUDMG010000786.1, read as the reverse complement.
CCCTTTATTATTTACAGTTTTTTCGCGTTTTTCATGCCAAACCCAAAAGTATCCACAAACCTTCTAATGCAATGATGTAAAAAACTCAAACATATTCGGAATTAGCGTGGCCGATAGACAAATAATCCAACCCAAGCAATTAGATTTTGAAAACTTTTGCAAAACTGTCACTCCCTACTGTACACTAGTGTTGTGTGTATGTGTGTATAGTCACCAAGGACACTAGTGTTGTGTATATATAGTTGCCATGTGCATTAATGTAGTGTGTATGTGAGAAAGATATTTTTTTATCAGGATGACACTATTGGATGGTGGCATTGAGTGGTAATTGGTGTCACACACCAGCAAGCTGTGGTAGTGAATGGTTGTTGGTGTCACCAGCCAGTGGTGGTTGTAACTTGCCAACAACTGATGATAGTGAATGTTGGTTGAGTGTATCTTACCAGCAGTTATTAGATATGTGCTGTCATTAGCCAGTGGTCGAGGTGAATGGGAGTGAATGATGCTCACTAGAAAATGGTGTTATTAGAGAGTGATTATGTGCATGTATCTCACCAGCAGGAGTGGCAGGTATGGGGAGATAGTGTCGACACGGCCCTCACGTTCCTCCTGACGCTTCCTGTGGGCCTCTTCCCGGTGTTCCTCCTTGAATTTCCGCTGCAGGACATTAATGTATCAGTAAATCCTACTAACACAGCCTATTCTAACATGTCCTCTCGTTAAAATAAATTTTTGGTAGCAATCGCCAGCCCAAGGACTACATTTACTGACATTACAGATGAATAGTTTTCCTAAACTGACTGCCTCAGAATGCTTAACCCATACAAATTCCCTGCTTTCGTCCCTTGGGCCTGCATGACTCTTCTATTGGCACAAATGCAATAGATCTCCAGTTCAATAAAATCACAATACAGGTATTCCAAGAACTTTAAATATTAAAGAAAATTATAACAGTAATATTTTGTACATTGAACAAATGTGTTCAAGATTAGTTTTTATAATTGAAACTATTTCTAAGTCTAGAAACATGATTATGTTTTCTAATTTCAAGTTATGTACAGTCAACAGCAGTATGGTATGAGGCAGGTGATCTGGTAACACTGGGGAAGAATTGACAAATATGCTCAGTTATTTAAGATTAATAATTGGAGATTGCCTAAAGATACATTCTTCTTTACAGTATAACTTAATTAGTATTTATGTGTCAAATAATTTTATTGAGAAATATGGAACATTGCAGCAGGATGATTCTTAACTGGGAACCAGACGTATAAGATTATTATTTGTACTGCTGATGCCAACGAGTATTTTTCAGCGCTTAATGACATTCATTATAAAACAATGTCATATATTTCTCAACATTATTTTCGCACATTTTGCACATTGATACTACGGTACAGGTAACTACTACCTTAAATGCAAGAAATGTATTCTTATGCAATCTTCGATCATAAATCTGAAATATTTGACCATTTAAGCATATCTGTCAACTCGTCCTCATAAAGTATTTTCAGATTACTTGGCTCACATCATGTAGGTTGGTTCAGGACAAACAACTGCTGTTGACTATACATTCATACCTTTTCACTTAGCATTAACCTTTCTCACCTTTATGTATTTGTTTTGTATAATTTAGGAGAGGGACAATTTTCCTTATGCCACCTATGTCCTATAACATATCCCTTAGTGTCCACAGTGGGACTCTGGATGCTATTACTGTACTATAAGCAAGAAGGAAACAAACCTCTGTTATAAGTACAATACAGTACTGTATTTTACGGCATATAAAATGCATGGGCAAATAAGATGCACCCCCCATTTCAGCAGGGTGTATTTAGGGAAAAACTTTTGTGTGTATTTTCGTCCTGTAACCATAGTTTTCTTAAAATAATATACATATACAGTACCAGTAAATGAGAAGGGTACAGGTATTCTAGGTAATTTATGAGAACACCGCAACCACCAGAAGTTGTTCGATTTGTTAATTTTTTCTACAGACATTGTTATCACTGGTACCAGGTGTCTGTTATGACTTAAATTTTGATGATCCCGGAACATATCTCCTATCCCACCACATTATAACGAGTTCCCCAATTGTGGATACCATACTTCAACCACAACCTTGCCAAGGAATGTACAGTGTCCTCTGTGATTGAGGAGAGAGACTTGTAATCAGATGGCTTTGGAAAAAAAATCATCTTTGGATGCCCTTTTCCTTAATTAGAAGTGGACCATCTAGTTCCACTTTCCTAAAAATATGGCGGTGTTGTTTGTTCAGTATCAAGTTAATATAAGCTATTCCAGCAATAGAATTTTGGATATTTTATGTTTCCATTTTACAATACTCTTGTCATTCGCGGGTTTGTGATTCGCGTTAAGCAGATGGTGGCCTTTTCCCGCAGCACAACGAATCGCCCCATGCAGCATCTCGTGTTGTACGTACTCTCAAAACTAAGGTAGTACTGTATAAGTTGCTGTTCGTGGTTTTGCCTATTCACGCCATTCTTTGGAACCTTTCCCCCGTGAATAACATGGGTTTACTGTATGCATATTTCAACTTGAACTTATTCACTTGATGTCTGATGCTTATATCTGTTTGGCACTGACTGACTCACTACCAGAGAAATATTTAATGTCATTCACTTAATGAGAGTACATTTTTTTTTCAAATTTGGCAAAGCATTGTCCTGTACTTGTTTAGTCCCATTGGTACTTGTTCCTATAAACTGCACACTATCATAATATCTTCCAGATTGCAGAGCATTAATTATGCCATAATGGCTTTTAGAAACCAGAAAATCAGTTGTGATGTTGGTGAGTGAATTATGGAAAGTTGGGAAGAAACACAAAAGACACAAACAATCAGGTAAATTACCTGCTTCAGGATATACTGGACTGTTTCATTTCTCTGAATGTCAAACATGTGTGGGAGGAGGACGATGTGGTGCTCCTCTTTGGCCCTGGCTGTCCTCAGGGCTGCTGTCTCCTCCACCCCACGTCGCACCTCCTCCTGTACCCGCAACTCTGCTTCCATTTCTGCCTCCAGTACCGCCCACAACTGAGGCATGGCTGGCTCCTCTACACTCGGGTCAGGCTGCCATCAACACTGACTAATTAATGTTGGCTAAAACATGTGTAAAAATTCTTATTCTCTGGCAATGGAAATGTCCAGTCCAACCAATGTGTCCTGAGAAAGTGATAAATAACAGAACAAGCAAAATGGACCATAAAGAGAGAAAAGAGCAGGAAGATTAGGTGACAAAGAGAGAGATATGATTGGCACTACTGTATACAGTCAGTCTGAGAAACAGACACTGAAGATAATTCTCTCTTGATGACTGGATTGAAATTTGACCATTTGAACAACAGAATTTTTTAACAACCACAAAATTCTAACCTGACAGGTAAATAAATGACTGATGAGCTACAGTAGTCCATTGAAGAGCCACTGTGGAGTAATATCATGAAGTCAGAAAATGGATTCCACAAGCATCCACACCCTCAGAGGCCCCTTTTGGTTTGTTTAATTCTGCAGTACAGTATTTATTTAAGCTGATGGAAGAGTTGGATCCTTAATAAATTGTGTTACTTTAAATTTTGTCAGGAAGAACTACAGATGATGTTTTTTATGACGAGGAATATGAGTGTTGTACAAAGTAATTAGTTAACAACAAAAGGGTTAGAATAAAACAAAAACCACAATTCTTATATAGAGTACCAAGTTTGATAAGTTTACTTGTTTGGTGGAAAAGAATGGAAGAGGTATGGTAATGAAAAGGAGAGTTGGTGAAAATTGGTATTATTTATGAAAGACTGCTTAAGTTTAAGAAATATTAAAGATCTGAGACTTCTGAGTAGTACAGTATTTCACCATTGTGCTGTGGTTGCTGTGACACCTACAAATATGATCCAACTGCTTCATGATAATCTACCATATAAAACTAAACTGATATCTTTAAAAATAAAATTGGTCAGTAGTAGACATCTGTGGAAAAATACTCCTGATTTTACAGTGTCAAATACTTGAAAAAATTTTCTGTAGGTATTTAGTCTCCTGGGTAGGTGGCACTGTACACTCTACCTCAGGGGTGTGGGGTTGAGGAAGGTCAGTCAGGACAAGTATTCAGCAAGAGGTAAACATGGTTAAAAAAAATAGTGGTGTTCGTTTCTTTACAGTGTAAGTTATTCTTATGATCACGCGGCTTTATAATATTGATGATGTGTGAGGTTTGTTTACATCCGCTCAGTCTGTGTCCTGCCGCCACCGCATGTGTTGTTCACTGCTACCTCTTGGTCAACTAACTACTGTGCTTAGAAATCATGCCAAAAGTCTCTCAGAAGTCTCAGAAAGGAAGTGGTCTAGGGGAGAAAGTCAAAAGAATGTGGCTATCAATCGGAAATGTTTGGAAATTATAGACAAAATTAAAACAAACACCGAACCTCCTAGTTTAAGGTAAGCCATGAATACGGTTTCTATGTACATATAATGTGTCTGAGGTATCTACATAGGTGTGAGCGTATTAATGGAATTAATCTCGATTTAACGAACTAGTTCACTAAATTGGGTGAAAAATAACGGAAAAAATTGCTTCCGTTAAATTAAGAGTTCGTTACATCGGATTCCGTTAAATTGAGAGTATACCGTACAAACCTGAAATCCTTGTGTCATGTCCGGGGTTAGGGCAGTGGAGCGACCATTTTGGGGCTTGAGGAAGGACCTGGTGGGCTGAAGGAGACGATGACGGCCGTAGTGATACACCAGCAGGATTTTGCTCTCGCTCACCTGGAACACTCGTCGCTGTACCACCTTGTGTGGCTCCATGTTGTCAGGGCACCCAAACTCCTCTTCAATCCTCTGCCAGGGAAGCATGATCACATTGCTATCTCTTGGTTTATAATAATACTTGATTGAATTTTCTTATTTGTTATCCTACATTCAAAACTGAATGTCTGAGTGTTTAAATATTTCATTCATCATTGTGCACAGTTTTATCATTTCCTACCATACTGTAAGTTGGCTACAACACTTTCTCCATCATATACTGTCTACATGTTTGTATACTAATGTTTTATCTCAGTACAGTACTCCACAAAATTTCATCAGCCTTATTGAATTCATATGTTAATTTTACTTTTTCTTGTAATCTTTGTACAGTGTTTTCCTAATCTCACAAGATGTGAGGCATGCAAAGTGTACTTACAGGTATTTAGCAATCTCACACATTGGATTTTTGTAGTGCAGATAACCCAACTCGGGGGCAGATCCAGGAATATCAAGGGGGAGGGGGGGTTGCTGTAAGCTCCCCCCTTAAAAATTTTAAAATATGCATTAAAGAAAAGGTATTGGAATTTTCTGATGAAAAGGGTAGGGTCTGGACCCTCAGGACCCCACTCCTGGATCCACCCCTGCAACCAGTTACTGAAACACCCTTTTTGAGTTTAAGATGACACAGAATGGGTTGATCCTGTGTTTCTCAAATTTCTCCTTTACTAATCTATCTTCATTATCATCATAATCACTGTTTTATGGTAATTTTCTATGCTTGTGTGGGTTACCCTTGATTACCTGATGCATGGTGCTCCAGTTGCCATGAAGAATATTTGAAGTGAGTTTTACGGCTCGATGCCCTTCCTTTCACCAACCCATTTATACAATAGGAACTGGACAGTATACAAAGGACTTCCATGTTTTCAAGGCAGGGTTGGTACTCCCTGAGGTTGACTTACCTGAATGGATCTGGGTGGGGTGGGGTCTGAGTTACCGAAGGTGACAGTCCTGGCCAACAGAAGGTCTGGACGCTCATCATATTCCTCCCTCCACGTGGTCTCACCAATTACTCGACTCCTATCAAAAGAGTCAATATGTCATGATCACCTTTTACAATGGTCTTTGTGTACCAAGTGTGATAATTATATCCAACTAGAATTATATTAGATACGGAACTACTTATCAGTACTTAGGATGTCTTAATAAGTAATATCCCCATTAGCCAGAACAATTGGTGCAGCGATCTTCCAGGGATGAAAGATTTCCGGATAATGAGACGACTCTCTTAAACCTTGAAAAAATCCCACATTGTAACCTTGACAACATCCCCAGAATTTTTCTGAGTACAGTACTGGGATGTAATCATCAGTTATGCGAAGCATTGGTTAACTGGATGTTGGTTCATGAGTATACCTGTACAGTATACGTAACAACAGTTTTATCACTTTTTATATCTTAACACTGCTTTAACACTGTATTCTTGACAGAGTGTCCTGGTACAGTGCTGCAAAACACAAATTGTATGCAGAAACACCAGCTAGTGAAGGAACAACCTTCTACAATGGTAGTAGAATATGAACTAAGTGATCCACGTGGCACGTGGAAACGCATTGAAGCATGATGCAATTCTCGGAACTCTTTGAAAATTTGTTCCCAGGCCTAGAAGGGAGAGGTTTGGAGACATTTTCTTGGAATTTTTCTGGAAAATACGCCTGGTTTTCATCCTCGGAAACTCGTTCCCATGCCCAGAATTGATGAGTTTTTCTGGAAATTTTCAGGTTCAATTTTAATTCTGGTTACTGGAGAACTCCAGAGACCTGGGATTGTGACTAACAGGAAGATTAAAACAAGTAAGTCACATCTTGCCAACTGTGATATGTGAAGGTGTACTAAACAAACATTGCTGAGGTTGTCATTTAGTTGTTGATAGAGACAAAACATGTTGTTTACCCACTTGGAAAGTTGGAACGGAGAATGGGAAGAGGGCATTTATAATTGCATATACTGTACATACTGTACAATTTATTGTATTGGGTAAAAGATGAAGTTGAAAATAACAAAAGTTCATATGCAGTACTGTAGTACTTGAATATATTTCAAAATTTTTACAGTGATAAGTCAAACTATTTGACAGCAAAAGTACCAAATGTTGGAGAGATAAGGGTGGGGAGGAGAGTTGCATGTCAGATAACCCCAGTAATCCTAAATCTTACCTGAGAGCATCGACCCTAAATCTGGAGTAGAACATAAAGACCTCCTCCCCAGGGACATGGTTATGGTCATCAACCTCTGCTGCCTGTGCAGGGTTGTCCATGCCATCGCGGCGGGCACGAGCAGCCAAAGAAGCCGGAGCTCGCCAATACTGGTGACCTGCCCCGCCAAAACATCTTTATTGACTTTGACACCAGCAGTTTGTGGGTCCCTCTCTTAAGTGAGTATTATAAGTACAGTGGGGACTCATTTTACGTGGGTCTGGCATGCACGGTTATCGCTTACATGATTGGTTAAAATGTGACCATAGTTATAGCTTACAGAAGGCGGAAAGCCATAGGTAGTGCGGGTAACGGTGAACATTAATTTAGTGATCTTCTGCTTATTTAGGGGGCTCTGGGTCACTTAAATTACTGAAAAATCTGTTGGTTGAGAAATGATCAGTGATGGCAACATTGTTAAGGAGAGCAGGAACATTCAGCTGATACTGTTCTGTACTGTAAACAAGAGACCGCAATAGCTCATCTGGGATCGGGTGTAGTGTATATTATTTGTCTTTATTCATGACATCTTCAGGTCATGGGACTCACTAATTCCCCACCCTGACAATGAATTAGGTCATTACAGTACTAGTTGTGCTTTGATTTAATGGCAAGCTTGGGACCAGAGCCTTGCTGTTAAATTGTATTTGCCTTTAAATTGAAGCATGAATCACAGATGTGCCTTTAAACTTATACAGGTGCAGTGATCTAGAAAGATTCTGACACGAATCTGGTAAACTTTTTTTTTTCACAATTGGCATCACTGACAATGACCCGCTGTCCAGTAAGGGTGGAGGCTGACTTTACACCCTTCACTTTGACTGTATCAAGAACTTTCTTCTGGGACTATACATATATTTTGGTAATTAATCAATCCAAATGAATATATGCTCTCATGTTGTAAATTACATTCCTCGTGAAACCTCTTGGCAGGTGAAGGAGGAAGAAAGAGAGAACAACTCGCCACCTCTTGCTCGGCAGCCCTCGATCCCTTTATAACTGAATGCAATTTCACCTATAATTCCTATATTATTTACGTTCATTTAGTGTCAGGTTAATTAAACCTTATCAAAAAATTATTAATTTTCCCCACACTTAATACCAGATGAGCTACCGCACTGTAGGATATTCCTCTCTTGTTTACAGAGCGGTAACAGTTGATCATTCCTGCTGACCTGCTCTCCCTAACAATGTTGCCAGCACTCAGCATCTCTCTAGCACCATTGTTGTCACTGTTGAAGAGGGTTGGTGCTTACCACAAGATCTGTCTTGAACACTTAGTAAATAATATTGTGGCATATTTATCAGAACTTAATAAATACATGTATTATTGAAGTGTATACCTCTGTAATATGTTTCCATATGAGACCACTAATCTCTCACCCAATATTCACCGCAAATGAGAGAAGAGTTTATATACAAAGGGGAACCTGATATTGCATTAGGATTGCATAAGGTCAGGTCAGTAACATGAGAGGATAAGGTGCAAATTACTTTTTCCCATACATTATGTTTCTTTCCTAACTCTAGTTTCTATTTATTCTTTAATTACTCTATTTCTTTCTCTCTTTTTCTTTTTACTTGTACTGTATTTCCTTACATGATTTCTCATGCCTTATTTCCTATTCTTGTTCATCACCTCCCTTCGTAAATGAGGGGGGGGGGGGGAGAGACTGGCCGTGCCGCATTTGTGAGTTTGTTATTTATTCAATATTATATTTTTGTATGATCAGCCTCTTATGGTTCATGTTTCTTCATAAATAATAGAAAAAATTGGATATATAATTTGTAATACGACTTCAACATAAACGACAAGCTAAATCAGTGTTGGTGGTGTGGCAATACCAGAGTAGAGCGAGGGACCCTACAGGCAACATTATCAGGAGTTTTAACGTCACCGCCAAACTCTCATCGCTACCTATTTCACACATCAACAAATCAAGGAGAATCCAAAAGTGACAATGACCCCAACACTGGAGATTGGTGATGAAAATGAAGTCACTTAACAAGTGTCTGCAGTTGATTTTGAAGGCTTTAAATCTGACTAGCCTTCATCTCCTGCCTGGATCCCCATCATCTCCCAGAGCCTCCCACACCGTCACTATTTGATGAAGACAGTGGAATAGTATCACATAATTAACTTCCTGTGCTGCCTTAAAATATATAATGATGTAGATGCAGTTTATGTGACATGTGTCATTTTTGGAAGGTTAAGTTTGTTACCCAATGTCATTCTAGAGTAATGGTTTGGTGACTTCAATGTGCAGAAGCATACCAGTACAATATACTCACACAAAATGAGACCCCACTGTATTTTATATGGAATAAATATTTTCACTTTTTTTAAATATACTGTACAAGGAAAGACATTTTAGCACTATCTCGCACTCAGTTTGTGAGACCATAAAAGAAGACAGTTATAGGTGTCCCTGTCTTTATTTACAAGGGTCTGACATTCTCAACACTTTATACTGTACTGTACTACCCATATAAAAAAGGAATAACATAAGCTTGTCATTATTGTTACTTTTTTATAAACACCAATTTGTCAAAAAAAAAAAAGTAAAAGCAATTGTTGAGACTAAGCAACTCACGTTTGAGTGTGTCCTTCCTGGTGTTGGCAAAGGTCTCCACGATGGTGCCTTGAAGTAGGTCGGTGACACAACTCACTAGTCCATCCTCCCGCTGCTCGTACTTCTCCCACACCTCCTTCACTGACCCTGGTATGGGTGTACACCACATAGCAATAATGATAATGATCCCAGATTATAGTTAACAAAACATATTACAATAAGTTATTGAAGATTGTACAGTAACATAGGGTTTCCCAGATAAGCCCAAAGATCAGAATATATATACAACCTGTATTGTACAAGATAAAATAAATAAGAAGACAAGTAAGATAAATTTAAATAGAGAAAAAGAAATAAAGTATAAGTAAACTAATTATTTTACCCCGTATAAATGGTTTACAAAACTTGGATAAGTAATTACTAAATTAAAAAAATAAATCGATAGCAACTGATTTCCCCCTATATCAGCAGTTTGCTTTTGCTAGGAATATCAGCATTGCACCTCCCTAAGAACATGAAGATGACCTCTGAATGTCACAAGATGATACTGCAAGATCATTTACTGAATTTTTACAATGTTTACCAGCATGATGGTGCCCCTGCAAAAGAGCAAGAACCGTGAAGCCTGGCCTCATGTGAGGATGAGTGGTCACCAGTGTTGAGGTAAAATGTGAGGATGATCAGTAACCAGTGCTGACATAGAATGTGGAGGTGAGTATTTACTCACCACTTTTGGAGAAGAATGTGAAGATGAGTGTTGCACCTCGTGGGTGGGAGAATGGGGAGTAGTGCCTCACCACCACCCCACTGTACACTTCCTCCCGCCACCCGCCTGGGAACCTCTCTATCAGTGCTGTCAACACACACACAACACCACTGGTACTATTTATTATAAATGACCGTGGTAATGAGGATATAAGCCATATAGATGCATAACTACAGTAATGGTGATATATCATGGTAGGGTCCGAGGGTGTTTTGTTTTCATATCAAATATTCTGAAGATCATTAATACAGTAACACGTTTATTACCCCCAGTACCTATGCTGCACTATACTGTATTTGTTTTAAGTCAGTCAATCATTTAAGTCAAAACCATCTTCTGCCACAATTATTCTGAGTTATTGGTGTGCCACAGTACAAATAATAAGATTAAAATAACGATGGGAAGAATATGTGGATAAATGGACACACTCACCTTCCTCTGTGATGATGATGGGTGTGGCCCAGGTGGTGGGCACCTTGAGGGCATGCTTGGTGCCACTAGCCATGAGGGAGCTAGTGGTGATGTATTGAGAGTCTCCAACTTTCTCCCTGCTGTGTGATGGAGGCGTATGATGGCTATATTGTTGATTATTCTGATTTTTGTTGTCTTGATGAGTGGGGTGGTGTGGTGCCTGTGAGGCTTTGGCTGCCCCAACACCATCATCCATCAGAGGCATCCACACACTTCTATCTGACAGATCAAACTATATGGTCTCTTGTAAGTATATTTATTACTTGAATATAACACATTCAACAAACATTTTGCTTCAATCCATAGTTTACTGATTGTCTTTTGATGGGTTACTTGATATATTGGTGCTCAGATGAATATAATTATAACATAAAAAATGATAGATCTCTAAACTCCCTTAATCCTATAGCTAAAATAATTGCATCATGACCATTACCAAAGTCACATAAGTTTTTAGAAGAACACTTGCAAAGTCACTAAGGATGGGCCATGGACCTGGCAGATAAGAATACAGTCATGTGAAACAAATTCCTGGTGTCCTGCAAATTTGTTCTGGGATATAATGAGACTTATTGATGATTCCCTCAGTGACATTAACCCCTTGTGTGGGGTCTCTGTGTTGTGGAGCACCATAGCAAACTGTGCTGCACCAATGAATATACTGTATGCGTCTATACAAGTTTGTCAAAGTTTTGTGGAGGCAATGTCCTGAAATAAAATAGATCCCCAGTCAATGGGTAGCCACTCGATATGGGCCAACACCAGGTTGTTGCTGACAATTCTCAAAAGAACTCATATTGTGACACACCTGGTAGGCTAAATTCAAGGACGTGCTTCAAGTTTGGAGCAAATCTATTGAATATTCTTGAGACACTTTCCAGAAATGAATGGAGCAAAAAGAAAACTGAAGATATATTCTTGATGGGGGACACCCTATAAATTACTGTAATACAATATATTTCAGATGTCGACTGACAATGAAAATAAAACTTCTACAGCCTTTCAGCTTAGTGGTTCCATTGAAATTTCGACTAGTTGACCAACTGACTAGAGGCAGGTTGGCAGCTTAATGTAGAGGTAAATTACCTGCACCTGTCATAGGTCAGTAATCCTGGTACAGTACATTGTTGACCTCTCTGATTAAACATGTATGGGGATGTGGGGCCACACAGCATCTGACAAATTTCCCTCCAGATAGTTACCTCAAAACATTATCTTGTTTGCCAGGCAAGTACTGGGCACATGGACATAAATAATCACTTATCTGGCCCCTTAGCCCAGGCATGCCAGGAACTGCTAATCTGCACAGCTTGCTGGAGGCCTAAACAGTTGATGAATGTTAATTAAGTAATTATGAATATTTAACAGTGCATGATTGTAACTTACCATGTCACAAGAGATGGCTTGATTGTACTTGGTGCAGGCCCAGTAGTTAGTGTGGTTAAACAAAGCGTGGATGTAGAGGTATGGCAGTGCTAGGGAAGAAGACAATGAGAGCACCTGGCCTGTGGTGGATTCAATGAAAGTAGGTGTAGTAACCCCCCGACCTGGTGGCAACACCACTACCCAGAAGTGAAGGTGCGCTTCTGTGTAGTCTCCCGAACTGTTGACCCGTGCTTCCTGCAAGACACATGAGCATTCCACCAGTCATTTTCAGTTGTCACCTCACAGAATATGGGCATGGAGATCTGCTAGTCTGTTACTTCACCTCAAACCCTCACTGTGTAGCAATGAGAGGTCAACTGATATAGTGTTTTTTTTTGTGTGTGTGTGTGACAAACCAATGGGTTTATAACATTGGGCTCATTTGTTTTTTTTATTGTTTCTTTTTCAATACACTTGGTTCTAGTGATTTTGATTTATGTTCAGTCTCTATTCGATTTGATTTTAATTACCCTATCTGCATTTTTTTGTATGCATCGTACTCTTGGTTTCATTTGTTTTAGATTTCCTGATGATGGAGAAAGTATCTCCGAAACTGTCACTACCCAAGAAATCATGATGTTTTACCAAGTGCTGGTTTTATGATTCATTATATGTCTCCATTTCCCAAGGGATATATCTGTTACAACTACAAATCAAAATATAACATGGGCCAGTCGGACACCCAAATATATCACCGATAAAAACAAAATCCTAGAATACTACTAGCATTACAACAATATAAAACAACACTCACCACATCATTAAAATCAAGTCTAGTCATCATCACATATCCCCCTTGAGGCTGAGGGGACTCTTTTTAAAGTAGAGTAGAGACATCAACCTGAGTCCTACACAGACTTTAGGGAGTTGGAACTGGAGTTGTAGCCTTTGTCCTGGCCTTGAAGATGATGAGCAAAATGCTTGCCAGACATTTTCAGAGTTACACTGCTCACTCCAGTCATAAAAACACGATAACAATAATGGAGAGTCAATTCTCTTAAGAAAAACGTAAGAAATGTTGCAATGGAGGTGTGGTAGGGAATTATTGGGTCTCTTGGTCTGAAAATGTCTCGAATAAAGATGAAAGCTAAGTAGCAAATATATTGATGGCTAGCAAAAAAGTTTATAAACTTTTATTCACAACATTTGCTCTATTTGTGTTACAAAATGGATTTGGTACCATTACATATATGGAGATGTGTTCCTCATGATGTGGTCTCATATTACTGACTTATTGATGCTATGTCAGGTCACCCATTGTCGGGGTGGGGAATCAGAGCGAAAGCACTTTACAGTCACTTAAAGTACAATGTGAACTTAAGTGATGTCCTCTCGCTGTTAGGTAAAAAAAACAACATCGAAGATGACTGATAAGCATTGAGCTCCATTTCTTACACACATGTAACCAAGAAGAAACAATGCCTGGACTGTAGTTCACAAGATGGCCACGAGGCAGTGTTTGGGTAGATGATACCTCAGCTGACAGATGAAGTGAGTGATGTGTTCCATATGCTGCTTGGCAGGATGACAAATATCATTAATGCGAGTTTGTTAACATCACGAACAGGGAAGTGGTCATAATATATCAGCATCACTAGTGCAAATTACAGTAGATTGGGATACTGTATCATAAATAACAAAATAGTGGGCATTCTCTTACCAGGGTTTGTATGTCCTCTATATCGCCTTCCTGCTGTTGCTGCTGCTGCTGAAGCTGGGCAGCACGTCGGCGCCGTGCTCGCTCTTCCATGATGAGAGCATAATGACTCCTCAAGTCGGGTGGGGACCTTACACTATACTTGGAGGACGTCACCTCTTCCTGTTCTCCACCCTCCTGCCACAAGTTTATGTGATTTAGAAATCTATTGAACTTCATACATGTGTAGAAGGTATAATTTAATGTATGAAAGAAGACATGCACAGAACAGCATATATATACAGTAATATCTCCGTTACCTGGAATCACTCTTAACCGGAACTCTCTGATACCCGGAATTGGAACTTTTTTAGAATTATCCAGAAAATTACGGGTTTGGAACGATTTTCTAAGGAGCACATTCAATGGAAAATTTTCCTGGTACCCAGAAAATTCCAGGGATGGGATATTTTTATTTTCGGTTTTGGGAGATGAAAATTGGGTCTATTTTCCATAAATTTCGCAAAAAAATTTCCAGTAACTGGAAAATTTCGGGGATGGGGGATTTTTTCTGGGTTTGTGAGATGAAATAATGCGTCATTCTGGAAAATGCCCTAAATTATGTACTGTATAGCTAACCGTTTCAGCAGAAATTTAATTTTATATGTGGATAACAGTTCATTCTTGTACAGTATACGTGTCAACCAGTATAGCTAAACCATAAGTGTATTCATACATAATCAACTTGCCTCCTGCTGATGCTCGAGGTACGGGCAGGGTAGGTGAGAAGTATCTCGGGCGACAAGTGTGGGTTGTGCTGATCCCTGGACAACGAGGGCATGGTACCCTGCACCCAGCAACACAGATGCTACCACCAGCGCGCACTCTGCCCCGCTACCCTCCTGGGCTTTCACTACCACTGCTGGTGAACGTACCCTGGTTGGCTGACACATAAACTCTCGTCATCAAAGACCATACCTTGCATGGCTGACAGATCAACTGTTAGTAAACTCACCAATAATTGATATTTATTGACAATGAAAATTCAACCTGCACATAAATCAGTGGGTTGGTATTAGCCTGAAAATTTTGGGATCTGCCATTGTTGACCTTTGTAAAACTTGGACAAAAAATTAGCTAAGAAATTGATGAAAGTTTCACTCCTCGTTACTGTTGTGAACTGCATTAACACTGATTTAGGTTAGGTTAGTGATGACTTAAGTAACACTGGGGCTCAACATTGACTCACACTCATTAGAACATTAATGATAGGTCAAACAAGGTCATTAACACATCTTTCCAAAATGCAGTTTTGCCAAATATAAGACCACAAAGAATAATTGAAATATTGTTGTTACAGTGATGAAGTTGAAGACATTTACCGTATCCTCTTTGCCTGTGGTCAGTTCACCAACTAGTCAGCCTGGTATTCTAAGGCACTTTCACAAACAAACACACAAACTAATATAAACAATACAGTAATTATAATAATTCTAACAAATTAAAACAAAAAGTTATATCAGTTGTACTGTACTGTACTGTATTTATTTCTGGTCAGAGGAATGCTGACCATTTATGAGTTAAAACTTCTCAGGAAAGTCAAGCACATTAACCCTCCCCCCAATGCTGTTTACAGTATCATGAGAAAGTCAGAACCCCATAGGGAAATCAATACTTTTACTACCAATAATTCCAGCTTATGCCCAGATGAGTCCCTGGTGTACTGTACATACAGAAGGGAACTTAAACTTGTGCATCTTTAACCTGCCTACAACTAATGTTTCTGTATTTTGGAGATGAAGAATGTGTTGGTGGCACAGCTGCAGAAAAGTGTTCTTACACCCCCTGTGGTAACCCTTGTCTCCAAACTGCACCGTCACAGAAGTAGAATCACTATTTATGAATGAATGGGTATTGGTTATGTAACGCCAGACGTGATCGTTGGATAGGTTTGCTATAGGTCATATAGGCTGGCCTTTTGGAGACATGGGTTACCACAAGGTGTGAAGGAACACATTTCCACAACTGTACAGTGGTAATGCAAGTATCTCTCATTACAGTCCTGTACATTACTATGTTCAAGTCCTGGCCCAAGACATTTGTGAGAAGAGTGTTATCCAGTGAGATCCTACCACACATCACAGGCCCCTCCAGGAACTCCTGCACCAACACTGGGCAATAAAGTTCATAACAAAAATAACAATACAACAGACCAACCACTCAAATGACCAGTAAATACACACTACAGGTGCATGATATACACACATTACACACTACAGGTGCATGATATACACACAATACACACTACAGGTGCATGATATACACACAATACACACTACAGGTGCATGATATACACACAATACACACTACAGGTGCATGATATACACACAATACACACTACAGGTGCATGATATACACACAATACACACTACAGGTGCATGATATACACACAATACACACTACAGGTGCATGATATACACACAATACACACTACAGGTGCATGATATACACACAATACACACTACAGGTGCATGATATACACACAATACACACTGAAGGTGCATGATATACACACAATACACACTACAGGTGCATGATGAACACACAATACACACTACAGGTGCATGATATACACACAATACACACTGAAGGTGCATGATATACACACAATACACACTGAAGGTGCATGATGTACAAAATGAAGGTTACAATTTACAGTGAACAAGACAGGTTATGAAGGTAAATTGAGACAGATTATAGAGGTTATAGTGTCGGATATGTGTGTGTGTGTGTGTGTGTGTGTGTGTGTGTGAGGCAGTTCACTAGTATGAGGGATGGTTAATGTGAAGCTTATTTCTGTAGTATGAGGGAATAAAGATTGCAGGGTGTGTGGTTGGGCCAAGGCTACAGTATACAGGACTGTCCTGCAGCTAACTCAAAAAGGCAATACAGAATACAGGGCCATTCTGTATTGACGAATCCATGACAAAACCCCAACAGTTTTCTACCGACCGACAAAGCGAAGTATAGAGGCACATAACCTAACCTTACATAAAAGTGTTTTATTTTATATATGAGACTGGGGTTTTGTACGTACACCGTATTGACATTTCAGGATGGTCCTGTAAACAGCCTTTTTGAGTTCTAATTATAGTCACTTCCATATGGTTGAGCATATATACAGTACAGGTACTGTACTTTAGGGGGCAGTGAAATTTTGCTCAAAGCTGCACTCTTCAGGCATTGTTCCTTATACATATCTAAGACTCCATGCCAAATTTGAAGCTGATATGTCGAGGTTTAGTCTGCCGCATTTTCTACTGAAATTTTTAAATTTACCTACAGTACTAGCCAAACAGCCGCTGTGGCGGTGCAATGTTCTGTTCAGTGTTTATCAACTTTTTTTTCATATCTCTTATTTCATTTAACTTGTCTTGTTGCAGATGAGTATGGTGCTATGTCTATATTGATTATCAGCCTTTTCTCATTTCATTTCTCAATGTTGTGTTACTGTACTGTAATGTAGGGGAGATGGCTAGTTAAGATAATTTGACGTCACTCTATTTTGATGGTAAGAAGACCACCACTCGTGTGATGATAAAGAATGAGAAGACCGAGAAATGGAGTTCGAGGATGATGGTGAAAGATCATTATGTCATCATGGTTGAGCCTGGCAATGAATATCTCACACATATGACTCCCAAGACTGGACACGGAAAGCAGATTGCCAAAACTATTCACGAGTTTCTGGTGGAGAAAAATCTAACCCAGCAGCCCATTGTGTGTGTGTTGGTTGTGATGGAACCAATGTAAATGTAGGATCAGAAAATGGAGTCATTCATCATCTTGAAATGTTACTTGGTCACCCGCTCCATTATTTCATATGTCAGCTTCACGGAAATGAGCTGCCTTTCCGCGCAGTTTTTTATCACTATGATGGTAAACCAAGTGGTCCTGAGCATTGGCGTGGTCCCATTGGAAAGCAGATCAAGGAGTCTTTGTCTGAGCTTCCAGTTGTCGCCTTCCAGCCAGTCAGTTTCCCTGATTTCCCTGTGTTTAATGATGAAGTGGAGAAAGATCTGTCCTGGGATCAGAAATACCTGTATAGCATTTGTAAAGGAGTTATCACAGGTGTTGTTGAAGATGACTTGGCTGCTATTGAGCCAGGTCCTCCCTGTGTGTCAAGGTGGAACACCTTATGGAGTAGAATCCTCAGGCTGTATGTAGCAAAATCAAGACCCAGCCATGAGTTGAAAAGAATTGTCATTAAAATAATAAAGTTCAGTGCTCCAATGTGGTTTTACATCAAGATACACCCTTACGTAACACACGGCTCAAGGAACGTATTCCAGTCCCTGCTATATATGAAACACCTGAATAGTGAGGAGGAGACGAGAGTGAAGAAGGCTGTCCAGAGAAATGCATACTTCGCCCACACAGATGAACTTCTTCTTGGTATGTGTGCAGATGAGGACATGACTGTTAGAGAAAAAGCTGTCTCAATGATAAGAAAAATTAGAGAGGAGAATCAGCAAAAGGAAGAATGCACTGGCAGATCTGAAGAGGAGGAGGAAGATTCTGATGCTGCTGTTGACGAGAATTTGTTAAACTATACTGATGAGGAGGGTAAAGATGGAGATGGGAATGAGGATGTGCCTCCTGTAGTCAACATGAGAAAGGTGGTGACTCCGAAACTAAAGTGGCAAGCAAAAAACTATCATTCCATGATTAACTGGAGGAATGAACTCAAGACTGAGCCTCCTTACATTGCTTCTCTGTCAAATCTACAGGTTAATGACATTCTTGAGACACCATTAGTGGTGCCCAAGTGGCCAAGCAGCACTCAGGCGGTCGAGAGAGGCATAAAAGTGATGACTGAAGCTTGCACTGAAGTGACGGGATACGAATCGAGAGATGGATATATAAGGCAAAGATTATTGTCTAGGAAAATGATGCCAAGGTTCCGCACAAAAAAGAATTTCAATATGAACTTGTAATGATTTTCTATACGGTGTACCTGTAAAATAACATGTGAATTAAATCGATGTCACCCATGTAAAATTTATCATTATCCTGGAAAACATTAAATGACACCTAATTTTTGGTATACACTAAAAGTTGACAAAAAGTCGTTCGCGATGCGGCAGGGTAAGTATGCATGAAATGGCATGAAATTTTGCACAGGTGTTTGTTACAGCCATACAAACGATGCCTGAAAAGTGCAGCCTGCAACTCAAATAAAAGTGTTTTTTCCCTGCCCCCTACTGTACTTGTATGAATGACTGTATGATATGTAAGACAGTACCCCAGTATTGGGGTAATATTTAATAGTTGCCAACATCTACAATACTACTTACATATATTTAGTCTTATTATGGGGATGGAGAGGAACAATTATTTACCCCACCCACATTGGTTGTTCAAAGAGAAAATGTGGGGTAAAATACTAAAAAGAACACCTCAGCTTTCAACTTGTAAAAATCCTGAAACTATAAAAAAAATTACCTTATCAGTATTCATGTTTTTACTGTTTAGTATGTCATGGTGTTGTTTTCGGTGTTCAGAAGAGGAGGGACCCATAAACTTGAAAGTGATTCTTAACCTTTTTATAGGTTAGGTAAGGTTTTCAAAGGTTTCTTTGGTGTTCTTTTTAGTATTTTACCTAAATATTTCCCGCTACTTCAAAGCCCTGCCCACTGTAGTTGGGCTAAATACAGTATTGTACAGTATACAGTATTGTAGTTGCCATATAAAAATGAAAACTACTCAAAAACTATAAATTTCTAACAAAAATGCCGTATGTATTAGAACAAATTATTTTTATTTTTTCCCCTCTATAAGACTCAATATGTAAGTACTGTATGTGTTGGCAACTACAGTACTAAATATTAACCTGGTGGGGGGAGGGAGGGGGTGGTGTGTTGGACTTACCAGGGAGGGCGGAGGCTGGGGTGGTGTGTAGGTGATCATGTCTGACAGGACGCGGGCAGCATCTTGCATGAGAAGCAGCTGAGGATGAGGCACCCGGCTGGGCACCACCAGGCTCACCACACTTACCTGAAACATACACACAGTATTATAATATATAGTACATCATGTCATCCCAGAAATGAACGAAAGTGACCCTATTAAAAATTCCTACCTTTCTATCATCACTAGTTAATTGTCATATTTGATTCTGAAGTGATAGCAAAATACAGTTGTGTAGTGTAGTGTGTGTGTGTGTCTGTGGTAACTTCATGTACAGGTAGTTCAATTTGAAAGTACATTACACAGGTAGGTTAATATTAACGAGATAACCGTCGCATCGTAATTTGTTTTGATGGATCATTTTATACTATGTTTTCTTTGCTGAGTTTGAATGCGATTTTCAATTCTTGGGAAAATGCTCTGTTTGGTAAATAATTAGGCCCCTAGGCTCGCACCAGCAACAATACTTTGTCTTTCGCAGTTATAAATCAGTAAGGCGGCCCAATCCTCCACTCGGTGTTTGTTGACGAGCTCCTCGGTTTGAGCAGCTTCTCACGTCTACACAAAACGTAAAATTATACCATATCATTGTAAGTTTTTTCTGTTTAATATGCTCGGGGGCAGCTAGGAAGTTAGGTAATGTTAGGTAGGTTTCTTTGGCTGCTTGTGTTTCATATCAACTAAGGTTAGGTTATGTTAGGTTAGGTTTAATTTATAAATAACCCAATTTCAACACATTTTCCCAAACTATGACAGCGTCTGTTGCAAAACACAGTGAAATTGTGGCGTTTTTAAAATTCACTTTCTATGAAAATCGTCGATGGGTTTATCGTCAATAATTACCCACAGGTATATCTACTGTACATCATCAACATGTGTAGTAATTTGTTTATTATATGTATCATTGCATTTGTTGTACTGTATAGCTTATAACTTAAAATACAGCTGCTTGGCCCATGCAGGGGTGGATCTATGGGGGGGGGGGGGGGGGGGTCTGGACCCTCATTTTCATCAGAAAATTCCAATATTTTTCTTCAATGCAGTATTGTACTCAGGCGTTTTTGTATAGTTAAGTAATTTCTATTGTACCTCAGAATACCTCCTAATACAAATTGCACATGGCTTGAAAATGCCCATGATATTGGTCAGATCTAAAACAATTTTCGAGGGGTTATAGACCCCACCCCCCTCCCTCCCCCAATACTTGGGTGGACTCGCTGTGCTAGCCATGTTCCCCCCCCCCCCCCCCGGCTTTTTGATGTTCCTGGATCCTCCCCTGAATTATTGCAGATTCTTTTAATGACTGAAAATACAAAATTACACTAAAATGAGAGGGAAAATCTACCATGATGGAATACTTCAAAACTGTATTACTATTGACAATGAGTTATACTGAAGAAGGAAAGGAACAGTGATCTAACCATCCTGCCGTCTTCATTCTCTGGAGTGAGAAGTAACAGAGGACCTCGCGCGTACAAGGAGTTATATCGTCGTCTGTAGCTTGCGATATAATCTAAAAACTCATCTTCTGCTACTTTGCTAGCTTTGTGTCTCGCAGCTCCTTCACTTTCACACATGAGGTAGTTTAGACTCACTGTACAAGTTCATGCACAGTACAAATTACAGAAATTCACGAATGTCCGCTCGACTCGCTCGCCCGTTTCTATGACAACGACGCTACAACTCGTGGGCAACAACAGACCTATTACTCTTGTGTTTATCCTCTTCACAGGCTCGTTAGCCGCTTAGGCGGTCGGTCTGGTTTCTGTTACGAACTTACACAAGTACTGGGCTTGTACTAGTACATCAAAAGAAAAAAAAATATATATTTTTGTGTAATATATGGTAATTTTATTAAACACGATTTTATAATATTCATAAAGAAATTTGTACTAAACTTTTCTAGACGCTGGTGATAATTCACTTTAAAATAATCCACAACCATTAGTCCCCCTGTGGGTGAGGTTAAACTTATGTGATTATACTCACAGATGATCTTCTGGAAGAGGCTCACGCCTGTGACTCCAGCTCAATAGCCTCTTCTCTACTCAGACGGTGGCTGTGTGTGGCGGATATTTTTGCCCTATAATTATATACTTGTTCTTGCTTTTTCCAGTATTTATCTAATTTTGCTTCAAACTTTTCCACCGTCTCCACATTCACTACCCATTCCAGTTGTTGACAACCCTACTCGGGAACAAATGTCTTCGAGATTTAGATTGAGATTTTTTTCCCGATACTGAAAATTATTCCGTACGGTAATTGTGTCCTCGGATCGGAGAATGCCAGCAATAATTCTAAATTGCCCACTTGAGAAATATAAAGTAACGTGTTATCTCTCTAGCTCAAGTACAGGGATCTATAGTTTTTGTAGGTGTGGATCAAATTAGCCCCTAAATGATGCAAATTTTATATAAAAAAAATTGATATAATTTGGTATAATTATTTAGAATATCAGGGGCGGGTCCAGGAATATCAAAAGGGGAGGTCCAAGAAATTGTGCGAGCATAGAGAGCCTACCCAGCTGGGAGGGTTTTAGGGAAGCCCCCCTCACCAGAATTTTTTTGGGGAAATCTGACCAATATTATGTGTATTTTGAAACCATGTGCACTTGATATTATGTGATATTCTGAGGTCAAAAGTAATTAAATTTTGCTCTACAAAAACGCCTGAGCAAACGACTGCATTAAAGAAAAAGTATTGCAACTTTCTGATGAAAAGGGGGTTGAGGTCCCCAAGACCCTCACCCCTGGATCCGAGCCCCTGAATATTCTTGAGTTTTTATTTCGACCTATGTTTGTGACTACTAGCGGGAAAATGAACAAAGTTGTCAGCTAAAAGGCGTAATTCAGTCATCTGCATTTTTTTTGCGTCCTTCGGGTATTCGGGGGAATAAATGTAACTTTTAGACCAAAGAATTCCCTGGTCTGGGTGAATTTATGTAATTTTTTGTGGATCAGTGTAGTTGTGGCTGACAAAAATATTAAAGTAATCAGACATTAGACTTCGTTAGTTGTATAACTTTTATATATAGCTGAGTTTTCGCCGATTTTACTTTGGAGATTGGAGTTCGGTTATAAAGTTATTTCAATTGAAATACAGAAATATAAAATAACAATAAAACGTCACATTTTCAAAAATAAAATAAATATTGAATGCATTTTACATAGACTTTTGTCTTCATACCTATTTAATAGATTATTTTAAAAAATGTCACCGACTCATCGGGTCAGTTGGGAGGAGTGTAGAAGAGTAGTTAATCGTTCGTTCCCATCCACCATTAAGGCGTGTATTATTATTGCTATATCTTATTTTATCTATTTTTAGTGTCACCACAAAAACAAAGCTATTAATTTTTTTCTGTAAATTAACTCGATATAGTCTTAAAGTGTGACTTTTAAGAAGCCTTGTAACACTTAGAAGAAGAATTCTTATGAAAGCTTTTTACGAGATGATAACGACTGGCCACCACATGTGAGGTGAGTGTAATGGTTGTTGTTGTTGTCAGTAGTAGCTGTCTATAGTGTTTCCTGGGTGTATTAATGAATTCCTAAAAATTGAAGTTATATGGTGTAAGAACATAAAATATGTTTATCACAGCGTCCTGTTGTATGGAGTCACGTTAAGAAAAAATCTAGACAACTTGTTTTGGTAATTATGTACTTCACAGCCGCTAATTTTTCACAGATAACTAATTTAAGAGGCAGATTGGCTAATAATCCATTACCGGCGAACAACTCGAGAATGATATATGACCGTGACTGGCGGCAAGGAGAATTATTTCACCGGGAGTTAATCGTTGTATAGCTATAAACATAACCTAACCAGAAGGAGTTGTTCGATTTGGGTAATTTTTTGAGAAAACCCAATAGAACCTGACCTAACCAACCAAAGAAACCTACCTAACCTAACCTAACCTAACCTTACCTAATTTCCTAGCCCATGGGGGGGGGGGCGCGAGACCCGTCATATTAAACAATGTACTTAGCCAGTCAGAGCACAATCACGGTAAAATAGCGTCAGTAGGAACTTAGCCGGTCACAGCAAAATATCCACTATGAATTTTAAAAAAAGCCGTAATTTTACTATGTTTTATAGTGGACACAGTCGTATTTATGGAAAATGTGTTAAAAAAAAGTGGTGTTTTTCTAAATTAAACCAAACCTAACCCTAGTTGATAAGAAAAACAAGTGGCAGAAGCATTGTTGGAAGACCTCACCAACCTAACCAAAGAAACCTACCTAACCTTACCTAACTTCCTAGCTGTGAAGCTCAACCCTCCGGACCCCACGGCAAATTAAACAGAAAGAAATTACTCATATATGGTGTAATTTTACATTGGTTCTTTTTGTGTTACGTTGTTTTTTTGTGTGTGTGTATGTGAGAGCAGCGACCCATTCCGTGTGGCTCGTAAACATACACTGGCATTGATCGGAGATGATTGGTGGTACACAGCCAACCCTGAAGTAAATTTTTCACAAATTAAAGCACATTTTCCCATAGACTCTCATTATAAAAGCTGAAATCTGTTCCTAAGAAAAAGATCCTAAAAGTAACTTAAAATGCTGCAGAACATATTTATAATTAAAATTTTTGGTGTACAGTACACAATGATTAAAAAAATGAACCGGCTCCCAGATGGGATTGATGTCATCACTGTCTCCAAAGGATTAAATTAATAGTAAATAGTACCAGAAGATAACAAGGTTTTATGTAAATTATCACATTATTAGTTTGATTACTTTGTCTTGTCCAGCATTTCATATTTCAAAACAGTTTCTCATCATACCCAAGAACACTTGCCAGCAACTAGCAGCCCTTTTTTTTTTTTTTTTTGCCACTTATCCATCGTACTAGACATTCAGGCGGTCGGTCTATCCAGTGTTAATACCGGAGGAAACTGGGGACTGGGAAATCTGTGGTTTTTGGTAGTGTTACACTGGGTAACACGTTTCTCACATGTGTCCGGGCCAAGGCTCGAACCCTTGACATATTGGTGAGAGTTACGCATGTTACCGCTGTATAGTACTAACTCCCCCCGCAGTATCACTAACCAAGCCTTACCTAACAACCCTATTCTTGGATGGAAGTGCAGTATTTTAGATTAGGTTAGGCAGGTTGGTTAAAGTGCTATTTTGTCAATGGTTCATATGGAAAGTTCACTCATTGGTTAGTGTGTGTCAACAGTTTAACTGTGACTGTATTTACTCTTTTAACAAAAATATAAGAAAAACTACAGTTTGAAAGTTACAATTCCTCTAATTTTTGTTTATTTTTTTCTGAGAGATAAGAAACAAGTTTTCATTGTGGAATTTTTTCCAAAAGTGGCTCCTCCTTACAAGAGGATGCTGTTGTAAACTATTACTGAATATTGGTGATAAACTTACTACACACAGTGATTCCCAACCAGGGTTCCATGAACACCCTTCAAGGGTTCCAGAAAATTAGATGATAATAATAATAACAAATCAAAGCTCTGCAGTTTATAATTCATAAATGCAACTCTTTTAACTTGAGCTTGACTTTAACAGAGAAATACTTATACTGTAGATAGTTTTTTACTTAGATGTAATTTAGTAGTCATTTTGGTTAATAAGGGAAAAGAGTACGGGTGGGTGGCTTTGATTGGGGTTCCAGAAAATATTACATGTGGCTTATAGGGTTCCTTGGCTAAGAAAAGTTTGTGAACCCCTGTATTACAGTACAGTACTGTATGGGTATGTAGTACAGTACATGTTTACTGTAGAACCCAATATAAAGTTAAAAACATATGCATAGTGTACATAATAGGCTTTGTTGTTCTCTCTGGTGGTACTTGTCTTGATAGTAAGTCATTTATACTGTACATTTATTGTGGAATTAACATGCAATATTTATTTTGCAGATAATAGCAGACCACTGAGAGCCTTCAAAAATGGTTCGCTTTGCACGTGCTGATGGCTCAAAAGGCTCAAATAAACGTGTATTGGAAGAAGCAACACCGTGGTCAGATATAGTTGCACAGCGAAATGACACAGTTGAAAAAGTTAGTGAAGAGAAGAAACCCAAGAAAAGGAAGAAACAAAATCTGAAAGATGGAGAAAGTACATTTATTACTGAAGCAAAAGAAGATGATAAAGATAAGAAGCAACTAAAAATTACAGACAATGAGAAGTTGGACATAACTGTACAAGGAGAGAAAGAAAATGAAATTATGCAGGCAGTAACCAGTACAAGTGAAGCAGGAAAGAAGAAGAAGAAGAAGAAGAAAGACAAAAAGAATGTGACTGAATTAAAGCAGGAATTTACTATCAATTCAGAGGGTCAGCGGGTAAAGGTTTTTAAGAATGGGATAGAGAGACCTTGGATTGATCTTCCCTATGAAGACAATGAGAGAATGACTCGATATGATAATATGTGGGTCAAACGGGAAATGGTAGAGAAATTGGACCAGCTTAAAGCAAGTTTGAAAGAAGGAAACCATGGAGAACAAGAGGTAGAAACTAATTTTTAAAATTTTCTAAGATATGTTTGGTATAAAATGTTAAAATGATTCATAGTATTGTACAGACAGGTTAGTATAATGGTATCCCTCGCTATATGAATGTTTGAGATACGAAAATATGCTTAATACAAATTTCCTAAATTACCCACCTGTTTTTTGTGTTATGAAAGCTTCCCCCACTTATAGGAATTTGGGTCCTGGCAAAATTTCAAATCGTTCACCCCCAGGAGTCAGCTGGGGCAGCCACATACCCCAAGCACTCTCACTACAAGGCTTTGGTAATAGTTACAGTGGGGTATGCTATGACGAATGGATTCTACTACGAATATTCCTATAACGAACGGTTTTACCTATAAAATTGAGAATGCTATAATGAACGAAACTCCTACAACGAACATTTTTTTTTTTTATTCTAATTTATTGTTTTTTTTATTACAAGTATTAATGATATTCTTTATTTCAGGGGTTTAGATGCATATTTATGCACTTTTTTACAATTTTATATTATATTTTTCAGTGTTAAGTGGTTGTATTTGGGGGCCTGGAACGGATTAGTCGTATGTCGAACAAGGTTCTAGAACCAATTAGATTCGTTATAGCATACCTCACTGTATTTTATGGTTATATTAACAGTGTAAACATAATTCTTCTTATTTTTTTTTGTTTTATTCATTTACATGCTCACACAATCCTCATTCATAATGAAAAACAAATTATAAAGTCAATAACATGGAGAAAAACATTTCTTCGTAAGCCAGTGAAAGTTAGCCGGGAGTTATATTTTGGTTATTATTCAACTGGTAATTTCACGTCAGTGAACTTAAGTTTCCTCACCGTTTTACTCAGTTATATGAACACAGTCCCACGTACTGTACATAATGTGCAAAAAAAAAGTAAAATTAATAATTATCATAAAGTCAAAAACACAAAAGGAATAAACACTTTGGATGAGAAAGCAGGATGTGAGAGCGTCCCCAGTCGGGCTGTCGCTATGGTGAGGATTGAGAACAGTGGCATAGCCACGTGTGACACAGCCGGCGTCTATACAAATGACGGCTACGTTAAACTTTGTTTTAGCTTGTCCTTAAAGGTTCTTGGTAGGTCTTTTTCCTGTTTGTGGACCAATTTCATATTTTGGGGTATAATATTGGGGTATTTTTGTCATTGGGAATTGAACCCTAATATCCCCATTTGTTCTGTTATTCAAAATACAAAAGTTCACGTAACGATTTTTATTTTTATTTATTTCTTTATTAATTTCTTTATTTATTTTTACACCTAACCCATTTGTTTATTGAGGGTTATTGCACTCAGGCATTTTTGTATAGTAAAAAGTAATTATTGACCTCAGAATATCTCCTAATATCAAGTGCATATGGCTTCAAAATGCCCATGATATTGGCCAGATTTAAAAAAAATATATTCTAGGAGGGGGCATACAGCACCCCCACAAAACCCCAGCTGGGTGGCTCGCCGTGTTCCACCACCCACAAATTCTTGGGCCCCCTCTTTTGATATTCCTGGATCCACCCCTGGTGTGGCATCGGTTGTTTCATGGCGGCTAACCCATCATCATACTGTGGGTTTGCTCACCTTAGTTCACCTTTGTTGTGAAGGCCAACAGCTCATCTCACATCTTGCGATGTCTCCTCGATATTTCCTTGCTCCATTTGATGTAAAATCCTCTTGAAGACTGGACTGGCTTGGTGTTGGTGTCCATTTACAACATCTGAAGCCTCGGAGGATTCACATCATTCAAAAACAGATGTACTGTACTCATTCATGCTCAAAGGTTGCAGATGGAGAACTACCAACTGTTCAGAAATAGGTCGAGTAACATTGCTCTGAAAGCCTCAAATCACATTGACCTCATAACTAATGATACTGTTTTTGGGGACTACATTTGTTATTATACTGAATGATATTTCACATTTTAAAAATGGTTACTGTATACTATAGTTGACTTTATACCATGTTGTGTGGCAATACACTACTAACCAAATTTAAAATAAAAAAAATGGGTTGGACGCTTGAATTATAGGATTCTTGGATTTTGTGGGGCTCCTGGAAATTTGATTCCAGGGACAGTTGGATTCTTTTAAAATTTGAGGCTATCAATTATCCTGAAGTCAATATTATTACAAATTTCTAATTCTAATGTGTAAGCTTAGATCTGTTGATATTATATTCTTTGTAATCTTTTTCAGGTAATGAGAAAACTGATGAAAGCAAAAAGGAAAGCCCACAGGGCGCTGAGGATTGAATTGATGTATGAACAGAAGAAGTTAATAAGTGATGAGAAGCAAGTGAATACTCGAGATAAAAGTATAACTAAAAAATTGCAGAAAGCAAATAAGAAAGTAAGGAAAAGTAAAAAAAAGAGCATCAAAGATGAGAATGATCAAGTATTTATTGATAATGATGAGAATGTCAAGAAAGAAGATCCCAGTGAGAAGGCACCAAATTTAGTTGGTGATGATTTCACAGGGAGGTTGGGTGAGGGAAAGGAAGATTGTGAGAGTAAAGGCGATGTTAGTGTTACAAAATGTTTTGAGCAAAGATACACTCCCAAAAGAAATAAAAAAATGAAGCTCAGAAATTGGGGAACAGGCGCAAACAGCATCAAGGTAGAAAATTGTGTTCTTGATAACCTTAATCTTCAGAATGAGAATCAAACTGTTCCTCGCATCTCTGAAGAAAATCCTCTGGCCTCGGAAGAAAATCCTCATGTCTCTGAAGAAATTCCTCGCACCTCTGAAGAAAATCCTCAAGTCTCTGAAGAAAATCCTCTTGTCTTTGAAGAAAATGACGTGATGACTCAGTTTGATGGCTTTTGGGTGAAGCGGGAAGCAGTTGAGAGACTCACTTCTGTGAAAACAGAGAAATTGAAAAGTATATATTCTGCAAGAACAGATGGAAATGAGATAGAAGAGCTAACAAGAGAGGAACAAATAACATTTCAGCGAGCCATGAAAAAGGAAAAGCTATTTGAGAATCGAAAATTGTTGAAAGAACTGAGGGGACGTAGAATGGGAGGATTAAGGAAGTCCCCTTATGTATTTAAGTTCATGGGTGGAAGTGATAGTAATCATAGCCATTCAGTGAAGGACAATAGTAATCATAGCCATTCAGTGAACGACAACAGCAGGTCAAAACCTACTGACAGTGAAGTTGTCAAATTTGATGGTTTCTGGGTCAAGAAGGAATCAGCATCCAGGCTTCATAAGCTAAGAGGTAAATATTGTTTGTTTTATGTTGAGTACAAAAAAGTCATGGTTTTCTTGATTACAGGGGGGTGGGGGAGTACTTAATCTTTGGAAAGTTTGGCTAATTTCCTCAACATTTTTAAACAAAGAAAATACTATTTGTCTATTATTCATATTGATGTAACAGTAACTCTCATGGCTGATTTAAACCATGGCTTAAATTTAAAAAAAAAATAATAAAAAATGCTTAATACCTGTTTTCTCATTGGTTTTAATAAGTTCTTGTTGGGTTTTATTACTTCCAGATGATTTTAATCATTTATGGTAAATTTCCATCACCACTCATACTAAAAGGACTATCGCTATTAATATTAAAAATAAATTTGAAACCATGACCAAGTATACAGTTGGTCCTCATATTACGCGGTTAATGTAACCCGGAGGGTACCGCGGAAAGTGAGAAACGCGTAAAGTGAATAACATAACATATGGGATTAATTGAAATGGAGTCCGGGCCGATCCCCAAACTCCACTTTTTGACGACACACAACTATGTTGTAGTAAAAATATTATCTTAACTTTATGATGGCATGCACACACAATTAATAATTAAGAGAAATATCAATAATATTAGGTTTTTTAACACTTACATTAGTAGAAAAGATGGCTGGGCACACGGGGATGGGCGGTTGGTTCCGAGGCAGAGGGCAGATTATTGGCCCTCACCTGTATCACTTGTATCAATTGTATCACTATCCACCACAGAGGCTTGCAGGGCCTCTTTGTCAAACCCCCCAAAGTTCATATAAGTCCATATCCTCACTATAATTATCACTATCACTGACTTGGGCCGGCTGTAGTGGGTGGCGGATGAAGAACTCGGTAATATTTTGATGACTGGGCGACCTTGTGCGCACCATTTTCGCGCCTCTTACACAACATGGCGGATGGCGGGAGGTTTGGATCCAAAAATGGCGCGGCTTGCCAGCCGCTCTCCGCGTAATGGGGTTCACGACCGCGGAATGTGAAAATGTTAGGTTCTGGCAAGGCACCGCGTTAACGGTGAAACGCGGATTGTGGGACCGCGTAATAGGAGGACCAACTGTATATGGAACTATTCCATTTATTATACTGGTAATGATTTCTTTATATATTTTTTGCACATTCTGTATGTAGGATTGTGTGTGCCTGTAATTGAGAAAAAAAATACGTATCTAATTGAAATTACGATCTGAATAATAACCAAAACATTGTCACAGCACAGATTGGTAAGGAGAGAGTGAGGGGAATGTGGCTACATTGACTTGTTTAACTTGGCAACAATGTTACTAGTGATGTAAACAGACTCAAACAAAAGAAAAAGTGGCCTATACACTCGGGTCGCAGAGTTTGTACATTTGTAGTGTGCAACCCCGCTTATATGCTTCTGACCCCCTGACTACCCTTGCTCGAGCCAACTCGCCCAGCATCTTTTGGGTGAGAATCAAGTTTACCCACCCAGCATCCCTCTTATTTATCATATCATAACTTCAAAAGCATATATTTTTTCATAATTTTAATAATTATTTATTTAACTATCTATTTTGATGGTGCAGCTGGTTGGGCTTATTGCCAGGAGGGGCTGCCTAAATTAATTATGATTATAATAATAACCTCACTAGCCACAGCAGCTCACCAAGACATCTCTCTCGCACTAGTTCTGTGAACATCTCCCAGGCGCTCATAAAGTTTTCTTTACTGGTGAATTTTAGTGGCAGTGCTCATGGTGGTGAGAGTGAGAAAACTATGCGTTTTTTTTACAGGGTATAATATGGTTTGTGGGAGTTCACACAGCTGCCTTTTTACTTTGGGTAGGGATACCTTAGTTAAAACGGGGGTTATACCTACAGTATATAATACAAGGGGGACCCGAATATACGCGAATTCACACATGCAGGATCCCAGCAACGTAACTCTCATGTACTCTGAGACGCTACTGTATAGTGCATGAGGGTTTGTTCTTCATGTAGCAATATAGAGTAAAGAATGAATATAAGGGTACAGTAGGCAAGGCCAGGATAAAGTAGCTTTTACTGTGAGCGTGTACTGTACCAGCTAACTATTATTTGCTGTAAATGACCCATGAAAATACAGGCATCCCTCGTTTAACAATAGGGATGTGTTCCTAAAAAACCTAATGTAAGTGAAATTGTTGCTAAAATGAGGGAAACAAATTTGCTATAAAAATAACATACAGTAGAGCAAAGTAACACTCACCAAGTCCACTGGCGGGTGACGGTCTTCAGTGCAGGTGCCTTCTTAAGAATGGTGGACTTCATTGACTGTGCAAGGCCAAGTACTTTCTCATGCCATATAATGTCAAGCTTCACCTCCAAGCTCAAGGACTTGCAGAGAGTGCTTGGTCTTGCCTAAGTAAGGAGGTGAAACAGCAGCACTCTTACCTGGCATTATCACAACCGTACAGGGTATATGAACAGTCCATGTACTTAATAACCCATAATAGTCACAACAATAAAAGTGATGCACAGCTATAGTGTATGCACTGATAACAGGGAAGCACGGAAGACAACGATCAAACGACAGGCAGTAAATACTTAGTAGTACACGGTGTGTGTTGGTAGGTGGCAGGAACTGAAGATTTGGTTTTAAAATCCTATCTGGTCACTTAAAAACTAAGAAATAATGAAGAGTTTTAGACTCACAATCCATCTTTATTCAGCATTTTGAAGCATCTACAGGGTTTGAATCTTCACATTGCTAGCAGAGAAGTTTATGCTCATTCATCAACCTGACAATGGTTGTTTTAGAAAATCAAAGGCACTGTGCCTACTGTGAAATACTACACTACATCTAGTCATTGTCAGGTTTTTTAAATGGAATTTAAGGGTATAATCTCATGCATTCTTAGCAACTCTTACTGAGCTATGAAACCTTATTTTGGTAGGGTGGTTACTTAAGCTTATATTAAAGTTGGGACTTATTACTTTTATATTACAGCACAGCTAACTTCAGAAGGTGTATCTGAGGAAGAGTTGCAGATGATTCTACGAAAAGAGCGCCGCAAAGAGGAACGATTTTTGAAAAATGAAAGGAAATTGCTGTGCTTGAAATGTCGCAAACCAGGTCATATGGTCTCTGCTTGTCCAGAAGTATCAGAAGACACAAAGGAAGGGCAGTTAGCTATTTGCTATACAGTAAGTAACCACAATGGCTTTCCTCTTACAATTTATGATTATTATTACAGCTGGTAATATACGAGTATAACTAATAGGACACTTAGGTCTCTTTGTGAGTCAGAATTTCATTCTGTAGTACTGGCTCTGATCCCCATGAAGTGTGCTGTGTAAGCAAGATTGGGGTGACATTACTAGGGACTAAGTGCTCTACTGTACAGGGGAATCAGATATTGGAGTGCTGGTTGTGATGTGTCATCATTCTTCTATGTGTTCAATCTGCCTCTTTAAGCAGGAATTCTTCTGGTTTTTCGGAATACAATATCTTGGAATCTGATGGTATTTTGGGAAGTAGGCCTTTTAGGTGGATATTTCCTGTACTTGTTGTTTAAGGCTGTTTTTCCTAGTTGATTGCTGTCAGAGATAGGCCATGGTCTGGTAGATTCATTGTATGTCCCACTTCAGAGGCAGGATCATCATTTTATTACCATTTTCCACACTTGAAGAAGTTAATCGGGATTACCTTATGGCTTGGTGTCCTAGTTGCCATCAGGTAAATTTGAAGTAGGTTTAATGGTTAGTTGCCCTTCCTATTCCTAACTCACTTTTACAGAGTATGAACTTGGCATTACAGTATATGTAGGATTTTTAAGTGCTCTATTAACTGACAAGACATGGTCAGAACTCCTTGAGGTTATCAAATATTACTTGCCTTTTTGGATAATTCTCTCACTCTTGAGCCGTCATGTCTTTGATCATTGCCTTTCCATTGTTTTTCGGTCTTTTCTTCTCCCACTAGTTGCAGGAATGAGATGAGATATTTAATGGCAGGTATGACCTCTCATCTCTCAAGCCCTGAAAAAAATTCCCCGTCCCTGGAATTTTTCTCGGAATTTCCAGAAATTACACCCGACTTTCATCTCTCAAACCAAGGAAAAAATCCCCGACCCGGAATTTTTCAGGTACTGTACTACCGGGAAAATATTCTCTGAATTTTCCAGAAAATGCACCCCTCAGAAAATTGTTCCAAATTCCAAGCAAACTTCAGTTCCGGCTATCAGAGAATTCCGGTTAAAAGGGAATCCAGCTGATGAAGATATTACTAACAACATTAGATCTTGCAGCCTGTTTTCTATAGATGATGGGTAAAAAATAATCATAATAATATAAAAAATTAGGTTTAGGTATTGGCATTTATAGTACTGTACTCTATAGTAAGATTTTTTTGTCTTACATAGTACACTTAATGGCCTTTCTGAGACTGTACAAGTACAGTATGCTGGTGGTGGGTGGCCTGAGCACCAGACTTAAAAAATTTTTCTTCACAATCATTGCACCTTGGTACACTTATTTTTTGGGTTGTGGAGAAGATCTCCATTTCTAACATTTTGCTTTACAGTTTACTATTGTAAGTTCTTTCTGATATGATAATTTATTTATCTTTGGAAACTTATGACTTTAATAATTAATGACTTTCTTCTCAGTGTGGATCAACAGAGCACACATCTCGAGAATGCTCAGTGAAACGGAAAGGTTCAGTCTATCCCCATGCAAAGTGCTTCATCTGCGGAGATATGGGACACATATCCCGAGAATGCCCTGACAATCCCCGAGGACTCTACCCAAATGGAGGGGCTTGCAGAGGTTGTGGATCAGTAGAACATTTTGTGAAAGATTGTCCAGACTTGCAGGTTAGTATACTTTTGTGTGATTACTCATCTTTTTTATACAAACTTTGTGAGTTCATTTTGTTTAAGCAGTACTCTCAATGTATAGCATTCTACACCTCAGTAAAACAGGTAAGAGCTGTTGCTATAACTGAAACCTTTAATGGTCCTTCTTTGTGTGCACATCACTCATCATCACCATCAATGGTTTACTGTCATTTTCCACAGTTGTGTGGGTTATCTGTGGTTGCCTGATGGCAGCTCTTCGTGCTACATGGCCTCTTGCAGCCTCTCTTGTTAAGTTCTTAACTCTAAATGTAATTTCTTACAACTTTTTCCCATGTCAGTCTTTGCCTGCTCCTGGGTCTCCCTTTCACATTTAGGCTCATGCATCTCTTGACCCAGTTGGCCTCGTCCATTCTCTCCACATGCCCAAACCATCTCAGCTTATCTCTATGCAAAACTTTGCCAATAATTTTAGTACCCTGCCACCCTCCTAGCTCAAAACAGAGCTTCCTGTCTTTCAATGTCACATTGCACATCCACCTCACCCATTCTCATTTCAGCTCACTCAAGTAGGTCGTAGGCAGCTATCAAACAGAGAGGTATTACTGCCTTAAAAGATATTGGAAACATAATGTGTTGTCTAATGATAGAACCTGCTGTTATTTGGCATCACAAAAATGGTGACCAAGTCCCTGGTTACTGATCTGACTTTCTTCCTCATTTACACAGTTGCAGGGTCACAATTGTTTATATTACTTTGACAACTTAAATTTTTTCAATCTTGATTTGTTGTATTTTTCTATTTTATTTATTTATGGTGTCAGTTCAAAATTCAGTATTATTAATATGGGGCCTTCTTGGATGGGTCTCACCGGTCGGGAAGGCTGTGGACCCAAGGGCCAATTCAACTGTCATCAAACTACTGGGGCCTTAACTAACGTCACCACAGTTGCTGGAGAATCGACTTCCTTCACACACATTTTTACAACATTTGCGGCTTGAGATATATTTTTTCTTCTGTGGAACATATATTAACCTCTTTCCTCAATCTCTTACTACTGTCCGAACTTCAACTGTCCAAGGTAGCTTCACCCAAACCTTTTCAAGTCTCCAACTCTAATGGAAAGAGGTATAAACCTCTTTCCATTCTAAGGGAGGTGTATGTGCCTATTGCAATACGCATACACCTGTAGGTCGACTCATGAAACTTGAATCGTCTCTTTATGTTGTCATCTGGCTCAAAATATCTCTACCAACCGTGACTATCTTTCTTTGTTTCCTATACAGATATCTATTGTTTGGTGATCAGGATACATTCCTGAAAAACAGATTGCTAAATGAACAGAAACGAGACAAATCCTAAACAAAGGTTAATGAGGAATAATATCCATGGAGACGGCACGTAATTATCGCCACCCAGTAGCACTCAGATCGGGTGAGGCTCAGCTGTGAACTACTGTATGTTATTGTTCAACTCGTAATTTTGGCAAGATACTGTATCCGTAATTTTCTTCATTTTCTTTTATTCCTTTACATGCACACACATTTGTTCATACAGAATGTGCAAACAAGATAAAACAAATAAGGTGCCCCCTCCCCATTGTGATGACTGCCTGGTCTCATTGACTGTTCGACACCTCCTGATGGAGTGTCCCAGTTTCGTCATAAGGCAGGAAACCTTCAGACTAACTAAATGTTTAAATAAACATTTCTTGATACCTTTCCCAAATAATTATAATAAAATTGTCATTTTATATACCTGTATACTCTGTAGGTATTCTATTATTTAGGACCCAAGAATAAAACATTAAAGATTCCCGTTCAACAGTCATTCGTTATAAATGAAATAAAAGTAAAACTTGGTTGAATTGCTAATGTCTACCAGAACTTATTTAACTAATAAAATTTTTTTAGTAATAAATGCCTTTCATATTGTTCTAAAAATAAAACAACTTCTGAACAAGGAAATTAGCCATATGCAGAATATCTGCACTAGACGTAAGTGTTATCAATTCGTGTTGCTGTATCACCTCGGACTGGCTGTCCTTTTTTTCCTGCACCATCTTCTTTGACTTTCAAGCATGGGATTGAGATATAGCTCTTTTACTGGTGCTACCTGTCTTGAAGCCTTTTACCTGCAAAAATATGAAGAATGCCAGAAAAAAGTTAGATACCAAGAAATTTGGCTCGGGAGTTTGTTAATATACCATTTTACTACAACGGCGTCCAGCCCACCGGATCAGTGGTCAGTCACTCGCTCAGCTCCCACCAAGTTGTCAGATGCTGCTGTTTTAACAAATCATACTGAAAACTGACATCACCTCGTTGGATGATTGTACAGTATATGTGCCGTTTGTAAGTTTATTATAATTTGGCTCTAGTGATAATAATTTCTTGACAACTCTTGTATCCACCAGACAGATATTATGTGCATTGTTAGCCAAGAGAAAAGAAGCATAAATATATAAATACTGAAGATTCTCTCTTGAAATTATGACATACCATTGGTTTCTCCTAAAGTTTTGTACAGTATTTGAATACCTAGTTTCAAAATACAAATAATCTATGGATATTCAGGTCCATATATCTGTTTTTTAGTTGGTTAATGCAAATTTACCAAATTGATTTTTTTTCTCTCATAGAAGGAACATGAAGAATCAAACATCAAGATGAACCGAATAGATGGAACAGCTATAGAAGCTTTGGATTTTGAGGAGCCAGATACTGAAATGGGTGGTAAGGTATCAGTAGACAAGACAAATAATTGTAAAGTAGTGAAATTTTAATATAAATATATCATCTTTGTATACTGTACAGTATTTCTTTGGAGACCTGGATGATAAATGGAGCTTGTAGCTAGGTAGTTCATGTAATATGTACAGTGCCTTTGGGCTGGGCACCGTGGCATTGGCGACCAAGCAAATTACTTTATGCTTAGCTGCAGCTAACCTGACAATAACATAAACTCTCCAATACAACCATCTTCGTTTAAAAGAGGGAACAGAAGCAAAGGTTGCTATTGAAGGCAGAGGTCTGATGAGCCTGTGGTGTCATCATTACACAGCCACTTTACATTCAACTGTCAGGTTTTGCCATCTTGGATTTCAGGTGCTACCCATCATTTACTGTCAGCTAACTTTGCTACCCAAAGGGAGGAGGGAGGGTGTCTTGAAACTTCCAGGTGCAGACTTTGCCATCAAAGGAAATTTCAGGCTCAGTCCTCCATAAATGATTTTTGTAAGGCAATACTGCACCTTTATTGTGGAGCAATAACTCCAGCTCAGCTACAGGTACCTGACTTATCAAAAAGATACAGGGATAAAGGGTAAGAATAGAACAATGCTAAATCGACGTGCTTCAGAAATTTTACTTGCTTTCAAACCTTTTCCTGATTTTTAACCCCTTCTGTACGATGATCCTGACACCAGTGTTATGGAAGCGCCAGTGGAACAATGTGGTGACGCCAATGATGGTGTCATACCTCCCCCGTGACTTGCATGCTACTGCATTGGTGTGGGATGGAGCTCACTGTATATATTCAATCCCTTCCTTATGATGACTAATAGCACCTACCTCTCCCCTGTTGTCTCCCTTCCCTTACCCCACCACATCCTCTTCTCTGTCCTTCCTTCCATCCCCTCCTCTCTTGCCAATAAACTGAAAAAACTAAACAGAGTGGCTATCCCCTTCTACCCTCCTCACTACTCCCCTTACCCCCTACCTTCCCTACCACTCCCCCTACCCCATCTCTCCTACGTGCTACATCACTTTCATGATAATTCTTCACTGCTACCGTCCCTATCCCAGCAAGGGGAAAAAATTACAGGCATATGTTTCTATATTATCACACCTAGTAATGAAAAAAAAGTCATGGAAGTTGGACAATTTAATGGTGGGTCAGATGGTAAAGTTTGACAGTTAAATGGGAAGGTGTCTTCAACTGCAACTTTTTTTTTTTTTTTTTTACAATGGATATGGTTGTAATGGGGAGATTGAATCATTTTTAATTTAATACATCTAATCATAAGGTTAGTTGCCCTGCCATGAATGCCAGGGTAATAAAGACATAAGTATTAATACAGTGTTTGTATTATACTTGTATCATAAAAACCTTCTAATCCCTTGTAAACTTGGGTGTATAAAAATTTGTTTCTACTGTATATAATATTTTGGTATTGTGTGATTCTTGCAACTTGATCATTCATGTACAATATTATAATTGATGTAATACACTTGTTTGTATTGTTTATCCCTCTGGTAATTTCCAGCAAGGAAAAATAGTTTGTTATATGCAAAATTAATAAAGAATACTTCGAGCAATAGCTTAATGCCTCTCAGATGAGGTATTTATGTTTTACTCACCTGGCACTGCAGGCCTTTAAGGATAGTGATGGCAAAATGTGGTCATTACCCATTGGATGGGTGAATTTCCAAAAGGAACAAAAGGTGGATCGGGGGAGTAAACAAAGAATCAATCCAATCTCGTGCAAAAATAGAGCACGGAATTTAAATTAGGCTTGCAGAAAATACAATGCAAAAGTTGTGGGATTTGACTGTCTAGTGAGCTTGGATCCTCCATATTGCACCAGTTGTAGGATATGTTGGCAAAGGGTTGAGATCCTTGTTGACCACAACAGTCCATCTAGTTTATGGGCATCATCCTTCCTCGGGGTCTTTGATTTATGGTATCCATTCCCTTAAGCATTTTAAAGTTTATTTATCAGCTGCTCTCAGCACATGCTCTGTCCATCTTAGACATGCAGTTTTTCTTCAGTGTTTGGGTCTTACTCTTCCAGGCAAAATTACTCTTTGTAAGTTATGCATTACTTTGCCCTACTTGAACAACAATTTTGATCTCAATAGGGGTCTTGGAGCAGCTACACCTCAACTTACAGATCTTTATTGTGCCTTTATTTTTGTGTGTCCACTTCATTGTTGGGTGTTATCAATATTTTACTTGCAGATTGGCTTGATTTTCCACCATAAGACGTACATCGTCCACTTAGGACAATCTATTGATCATTTCATTCTCAACCCTGACACCCCTCTGCTTGACCACCAGACGACAGTAGGCATATGACCCCCCCCCCCCCAACATCAGGGCCTGGGGGGCGAAAATAATAACCATAAATACATACAAAAGTAAAAAAAAAAGATCAATAGTGATGCCATATGGCAGCAGGGTCTATCACTAGACCACAAGAGGCTTCCAATATATTCCCAGGCGGTAGTACCTCCCTGTTTGATAACTGCCAACACCATTTTCTACCCAAATATAATCCTGAATTCTTTATCTAAAAGTTTGATTAAATAAATATTTTTTAAAACAAAAGAATATGATACAGGCACGAATGGGGCTGTTTTACAACAAAGACTGGTATTTTCAACTCTTCACAGGAAAATTTCCGAGTTTAAACAACAAAAAAGTCATTTAAGACCCCCAATTAAATTAATTCCTAAAACTGTTTATTTACGTCCGTTTGCTCTGTTGCCGGGGAAGATAATGGAACTATTATTCGGGGGGACTATTTTTTTTTACTTTTTTTATGGTTGTATGGGCACGTGGGTGGAGGAGACTGCAGTGGGAGTGGCTAAACAAAGTGAAAGATTACAGGGAAATAGTGTTAGCAATGATGACAAAACTAAATTAGACAGGGAGTTAAAGCCTAAACTCGGTAAAGAGCGGACTCGGAACACGACTAACTTAAATGTCCACTACTCGAACAGTAGAAGTATGAGAAACAAAATGGATGATATTAGAGCCTTGGTATGTACCGAAAAAATCGATATAATAGCATTCACTGAAACATGGATCAACCTAGACTCACGTGAGTTACCGGTCGAATACCAAATTGCGGGTTACAAATTGTTCCATCCGATAGGCAGACCAGGAAAGGAGGCGGAGTAGCAATCTATGTGGGGGATAATCTGAAGTGTGAAAAAAATAAGGAAATAAAAACAGCAGAATACAGAAACAATTTGGAAAGAATTAATCGACGGTAGGGAAAAATTAATCATAGGAGTAATATATAGACCTCCCAACCATGATAGAGTTAATGAGCGACTTTTCTGGGATGAAAAGCGCAGGGCTTCCATACATAACAAAGTCTGTATAGTAGGCAATTTTAACCTTGGCCAAATAGATTGGACTGACCTTACGGGTAACTCAGTATCAGAGGATTTCCTCGAAACAATCCAGGACTGTTTCCTAAGTCAACATATAACCGAA
The DNA here is from genome assembly GCA_958450375.1 of Homarus gammarus. Taxonomy (NCBI): domain Eukaryota; kingdom Metazoa; phylum Arthropoda; class Malacostraca; order Decapoda; family Nephropidae; genus Homarus; species Homarus gammarus. Next base: position 1,122,221 of record CAUDMG010000786.1, on the reverse strand, counting down.
CCCACCCGGGGTAATATTATACTCGATTTAGTTCTGGCAAACAGAGAAAACCTCACTAGCAATGTCGAGGTAGGGAATGAACTTGCAAACAGCGATCACAAAGAAATTAGATTCCAGTTAGATTTTCAGGTCAGACATAAGGAAAATTCTATTGAAGTCCCAGACTTCAGAAGAGCAAACTTTGATAGTTTAAAGAGGCAGCTGAGAGAGGGGGTGTGGCGCTTGGGCATGAACCTGACAGATGACACCGACCTGATAACGAGATCTGAGATTGTCGAGTTCTACGACAATTTAAATAATGAGTTACTTAATGCACAAAGGCAGAACATACCATACAAAAAACTCAGATCAGACAACAATGACCCTAAATGGATAAATAATTATTTAAAGAACATTATTGGCCAAAGGAAGGCTATAGGTAGAAGGATAAACCGTGGCGAAATTTACCTCCGGGAGTATTATAAGGTATTGGCCGGTAGGGTTAAGACCGAGATAAGAAAAGCAAAGAGGAATAATGAACTGAAGAGAGCAAGGGAGGCGAAGACAAACCCCAAAGGATTCTACCAAATGTATCAAACTAAAACACAAGATAAGATTGGACCAATACAGTCAGATACCGGCGAACTAACCGATAACAACGGAGAAATGAGCAATAATCTGAATAAATATTTTTCAACAGTTTTCACCACCGAAAATTTAAACATGATACCCGAGGCACCGACTCTATTCAGAGATAGTGAAGAAAACAAATTAAGCGAGATAGTAGTGACTAGTAACGATGTTAATAAGCAAATAGACAAACTGAAGCCTAATAAGTCACCTGGTCCCGGTGAGATATTTGCCATAGTATTAAAGGAATGTAAGGAAGAGCTTAGTATGCCCTTAGCAAAGTTGTTTAACATGTCATTAAAAACAGGTATAGTACCAGAATCCTGGAGGATAGCGAATGTAATACCGATATTCAAGAAGGGGGATAGATCATTATCCTCTAACTACTGCCCAATCAGTTTAACATCAAGAGTAGGCAAATTACTAGAATCAATCATTTCAAACTATTCAAAACTGCATGGAGAAGCACAAGTTGATCAATGATTCCCAACATGGCTTCACAAGCAGGCATTCATGTCTAACTAATCTATTAACATTCTTTTCATCAGCTTTCGAATCGGTGGACGAGGGGCACAGTTATGATGTGGTATATCTCGATTTTAGCAAAGCCTTCGACAGAGTCCCCCACGAAAGACTAATTAGAAAGGTAGAAGCTCATGGCATCAAAGATAACATCCTTAAATGGATTAGGGCGTGGTTACGGGACAAGAAACAGCAGTGAGCATAAACGGCACTAAATCGCATTGGAGCAATGTCACTAGTGGAGGTCCCCAAGGCTCAGTACTTGGACCATTATCATTTATTATATACATAAACGACATAGATATCGGCATAGACAGCAACATAACCACACCCCTCTACTCCCACACCCCTCTACTACCACACCCCTCTACTACCACACCCCTCTACTCCCACACCCCTCTACTCCCACACCCCTCTACTCCCACACCCCTCTACTACCACACTCCTCTACTACCACACCCCTCTACTACCACACTCCTCTACTCCCACACCCCTCTACTCCCACACCCCTCTACTCCCACACCCCTTCCCATTGCCACACCACTGTACTATAATTACTACTACTTTTTTCACATTATTGCCCCCTATCACCACTACCCCCATTCTTAACCTTAACGCTCTAGATCACTAAAATAGGACGTGTAATTAAATATGACGAGGACTCTGCAAAACTACAGGAAGATTTAAACAAATTTTTCGAATGGTCGGAAAAATGGCAGATGAAATTCAATGTGGACAAATGTAAAGTACTCAGTACAGTATAGGAGATGTAAACAGGGAAACCAGTTATCAGATGAACAACGATGCCACTGTGGAATCCGACTGCAAGAGAGATTTAGGAGTAATGATAAGTAGGAATCTTAAGCCAAGTAAACAATGTGTTTTTGCTAGTAACAAGGCTAATAAAGTACTTGGGTTCATACAAAGGAGTGTTAGTTACAAGACTAGCGAGGTCATCTTAAAATTATATCTAGCGCTTGTGAGACCTCACCTGGATTACGCAGTTCAGTTCTGGTCACTGTATTACAGAATGGATATAGAATCCTTGGAAAGAATCCAGAGGAGAATGACAAGACTAATCCCGGGCATTAGGAACCTTGAGTACAGAGACAGGTTAAAGCATCTTAATTTGCACTCCCTTGAGAGACGTAGAGTGATGGGCGACATGATAGAGGTGTATAAATGGAAGTCAGGGTTAACAAAGGGGACATTACAAAGTGTACTCAAACTATTCAACCAGGAGCGAACTCGTAACAATGGTTTTAAATTAGACAAATTTAGATTTCAGTGTGAAATAGGTAAACACTGGTTTGGAAACAGTAGTGGATGAATGGAACAAGTTACCAAATATCATCATTAACTCGAATACGCTGGATAGCTTCAAACACAGGTTGGATGCTTATACGAGCAATAGGGGTTGAGTATAAACGGGACTGCCCAGTATGGGTCAATAGGCCCGCTGCAGTTTCCTCCATTCTTATGTTCTTATGTTAACAAGTATTTTACGTGTATAATCGGGTTTTTCATTGACCAGATCGATAAGGGGAAAGAAGGGTAAAACCATAACATGTCTTAACTAATTTATTCCTTATAAAACACTGTCACAAAAAAATACAAGTGAGTTGACCTTCCTCAGAAGAACAATGATGATTTTGGATATCCTTCTCATATCACTCAACACGTCGGACTGCTCCACCTGTATGAAGTATAGCACCTTAGGTCATCATACATAGTAACACCATCTCATCTCCCTGTAGCACCAGGCACCTCGTTCGCACACCGTCCTCGGTGGGTAGAGACGAGGGCTACACCCAGAGACATACCAGTACTGTTTCTGCGCCTGGCATTATAGGTCGCTCCAAGTGACGACCGCGGAGTTTCTCAAGCATTTCCTTATTTATTCCTACGTATTTGGGGTGGTCTGCTGGGGATCCACAGGTTCACTGTGGAATAGTATAGCTGATAGTCACCTCACATGGTGGGACGCTCACAGGGATAATGGCCGACGCCCAGCAAGGTGCTCCGACCACGTGTGACCTGAGGTGACGGTAGAACGGAGGGTACCCCGCCGCTCGTCACCGCGTAGGCCTACAGTTTCCAATCTTTAATTTTTACTTTTATTTCTTACGGTTTTCACCTGAACACTTTCCGGTATATTGTCACTCATGCCTTATAAACACATGTTTTAATCCTAAATTACACACAAAGGTAAGGTTCTGGTTTGCTAGTTCGTGGGTAAATTCATTGGGTTATAATACCAACGCCACCCGATTCGGGTCCCCAGGACGCTCCCTTAAAACTAAAGCCGAATGTTCATGGCGTGGGTATATCCACTTCACTTAAAACTGTAATTAGGGATCCTCCCTCACACATTGCACTATTTGAACACAGATATAAGATTCTCTGATCACTGTGCCTGTTAGGGGTATACGTCACGTGAGGATACGAGGTGTATTAAGTTCACATCGATACATACAAGATATTTCCTTTCAAGTATAGTTTCGGGTCACTTCCAACACCTCACAGAGTTCTGACACATTTATCCCTTTTCCAGATCATTGTTCTAAATGTATTTTCATATGATGTCTGTGGAAGTTATGTTCGCTACACGTTCACAGTCGTAAATAGTATGACCTTCAAACCAAGATCCACACTTAGTCCTACAGTACACTAGTCCGGCTCAACTGGACTTTCCCGATCATCTTATGGATACCCTGAGTTCTCCTTAATGCTATGAATACATACAATTAACATAATATAACCGTACCTGGGTACAATATAACACATGATTCAGTAACACTGAGTAGGTGAGTTATCCTTTATCAACACCCACATCATGGACCAGCAGCATTGTTGTACCAATACCGAAACCAGGACAGCCTTATGCTTTTCGTCCCATATCACTAACCAGCTGCCTGTGTAAAACCTTTGAGAGGATGGTTCTTGGCAGACTCCTATATAGAATCAGAGAACACATGTCTCCTAACATAAATGGTTTCACCCATGGTAAAGGTGTATATAATTGCAACACCACATTTCTTACTGTGCATGGTGATGAAAGGCACAGATACACCACATTTCTTGACCTAAAAGCTGCATTTGATATTGCCAATAGGCAACTGATATTGTACGAACTAGCCAAAATGGATATAGGAGGTAGGCTGTTACAGAAGGGCTGCTGCACTGTTTCAGAGTTACAAAAGTGAAGTTAAAGGTATGCAACTAGGTACACCTCAAGGTGGAGTACTTCGCCCCACTTTGTTCAATGTTCTTATGAATGCATTGTCAAATTTAATACCAGACAACCCCAGCAATATCTCAATCAGCTATGCTGATGATATTCTTATACATACTAAAACTCATCGTGAAATGCAAGCCACCCTGAACCATGTATACGCAGCCTGTGAGGACCTCGGTCTTATTATCTCCACTGAGAAAACTAAGGTGTTCAACAAACAAGCTGGTAACCGCAAACGCGGCCCCGCCAAATTCAAGATAGGTAACAACACTATTGACTATGTTTCTTCTTTTAAATATCTTGGTGTTTCCGTCCCTTGTACCCTACCTGCCATACAACAGCTAACCCGCCAATGTACTGTCAGACTGAGACCCCTTAGATTTGTAGCGGGGTACAGCCCGCTCTATGGTGCTAATATTAGAATTGTTAAAACAATGTACCTAGGCTATATAAGATCTCTGATAGATTACCACGCACCAGCCCTCGTCATTCGTGACGGGAAAGGCGTTGACGAGCTCGAGAAAATGCAAAATAAAGCCCTCAGAATTATCCTAGGATGTCCCATGAGCACTAAAGTACTTAATATGAGGAAAGAACTAGGTATACCCAGTGTTAAAGATAGAATAATTGAAGTCAACCTCATGATAGCCCTGAGGCTTCTGCGTGGTGTTCCTGATAACATTGTTTCCTTAAAATTGCTACAATGTATGAACCATGGGACTGTTGAGTCTAAATGGATCCAAACTACAGCTACACATATGAAGATGTTTGGACTAGACCACCTGTACAAAGTTGACACAACAGCGCTTCCTGCCACCCTGGCGGACAGTTCCCTTCTATATCACAATACCGACGTATCCGCCTAAAAAATTAATTATATAAAGCATTTATCTCCAACACACTGCCAAATTGAGAGCTCTTGAACACATACACACTCTACAGACTGATGATAATATCACACAGACCATCTACACTGATGGATCTCTTAACACCGCCTGTGGGAGGGCTGGAAGTGCTATTGTTGTGACTCAACCTGACGGTAATATAATTGAGAAAGGAGTTAGAATTAACAACTGGGCATCCACTCTACAAACTGAATTAGTTGCCATACTCACAGCTATTAAATTCATTGAAACCACTGTTACTGACAGTCTCATCATCACTGACCCTCTATCCTCACTACTTGCCCTTGGCACCCTCGACTCAGGTTGTCACGCTCTTGTCTCTGAAGCCAGACACAAATATGCGTGCCTTGTTGACTGGGGTGTCAAGGTCAAACTGTTGTGGGTCCCCTCTCACATAGGCCTCAGTAAAACATGACAGAGTTGATGCCCTCGCCAAACTCGCGTCTAACAGACACCGTTGAATACAATTTGGGTCTGTCAAAAAGAACCCTTAAAACTGTACTTAGGAAAGAACTTGTTGATGAGTTTGACGCAAGTAGACTAGTGCAAACAGGCACTAGTCGATCCATAGTTTACCATGATGAGATGTATTGTAGTGGATTTCTCCCCTACAAACATGTTTGTCGCTGAGTCGCCGACGCCACGAGTTCTCCAGTGTATGCCTCGTGGTCTGGGTCAACCATCGCCGCCATACATCACGGAGGTCAACTACTAAGCCACGCCTACCCCCCGCTATTTAAGACCTGACCTCGTGGTGATCTCTCTCATTCTACCTACACCAACCAGCCAGCAACACCTCCTCCTCCGCCGCTGCCTGGTGGTCCTCGCTCCCGCCGGAGAGCATGGCGACCCACAAGCTGGTCCTCCTCTGAGCATCCTCACCAACCAGCTCTCTCTTCTTCTAGCTACAGCCGCAGCAAGCTACACCTCCTCCTCCGCCGCTGCCTGGTGGTCCTCGCTCCCGCCGGAGAGCATGGCGACCCACAAGCTGGTCCTCCTCTGAGCATCCTCACCAACCAGCTCTCTCTTCTTCTAGCTACAGCCGCAGCAAGCTACACCTCCTCCTCCTCCTGCCTGGCGGTCCTCGCTCCCGCCGGCGAGCATGGCGACCCACAAGCTGTCCTCCTCTGAGCATCCTCACCAACCAGCTCTCTACATCACGCTTGTAATCATGCTGCCTTCCCAGCACCAAGCTGCATTGTACATCCAATACAACATGTATACAGAGAGCACATTGTGAGTTTCCTTTCTCCATTCCATCCTGAGTGTGAACCAAATATCCCATTCCCCACAGTATCAAGTGAAACATGTATATGGAGCAAGTAACAAGATCACTAGATTACAAGATGTTGTAACCGCTAGATTAAGGTTAGGATATAAGTACCTTTGGCAGTATGTTCTTCAAGCAGATGTAAACAAAACTAAATGTAAAGTGTGTGGCCAAACATATGGCCACACACTTGAACACTACGTCCTCGACTGTGTGAAGATAGAACCTTTTAGGGACAGGTCCAAGCACACTGTGTGTGAAATGGCACAACACTTCATCTCTAATGGCATGATAGCCGACATATTAAGATTATATCCACTTTTTTGCACTTAGTAATTATATCAGTTCTCATGTACAGAACCAAATACACAATGTGCTTGAATACTTCTCACGTAAATGTGAATAACAAAGTGTGAGGCCAGACATACTGCCTCACACGCCTGTACTCACGCATTTGTGAATGAGTTACCCTTTATTTATAGAACTAAACATAAACAAATAATGTAGTTGAAATACTGTGTAATATTCAGTGCCATAATATCCTGACAACAGGGGTTAATTATTATGACCCGTTGTAAACTCTACTCTGTAATCCTTTTGCGCTACCGCTCACAGGATGAGTGTGGGGTGCACAATAAAGTAGCCGCCGTAAGCGGCAAATTCAACATCAAATTCAAATCTCGTTCTCTGAGAATCTACAAGTGCGGTGAATTTGAATGTTATGTAGCGTAATGTGAATTAAAGGGGTTTTTTTTTTTTGGCATGACAATGATGTGCTATACTGCCAGACTGGGGGTCACTAATTCTAAGGGGAAATACTTAACTCTAATCTTAATTTCTAAGGGTCGCTGCCACCAGACTCCCTCTGGACAGTATGTAACTTGTTAGGTAGCGGGCAGTGGAGACTAGGTATTGGGTTAGGTTTTTCACTGACCAGATCGATAAGGGGAAAGAAGGGTGAAACCACAACATGTTTTGGTTCTTTCAATTATTCTTTCTACTTACTTCAGTTCATTTTGGTAGCATGTCGATGGTCTAGACACATGGGTAGTGTAATTCTGATATCAGGGTCACTTGGACGGAAATAAAGGTAACTACTGTGGGAGAAATGAATACTCCTAAAATACTCAAAGAACAAGTTTATTAATATAAAATCAAACACCAGGCTCAACTCCTGGGCTTATTGCAGACTCCGTATTTCTTATTTACTCAACAGCAATTACTCAGATATTACACTCTTACCGTGCACACTCTTACTGGTGTCACATTACATTACACAGCAGGACCAGTTCCTTGTCCTTACTCCCAATACACTAATACTGATACAAACACCGACATGGGTCCACCACCCAACATGGGGTAATTATTAACAAACACATACAACCACACTGTGGACCATAACTCCAAGGCCTGTCCCAGGGTATAGCACTGGCGCCTCTAACAACTGCTGTTGTGGTCAGTTACACTCCGACACGAGGTGGGTCTGGGGTCCTCGGCCCACGAGGTAGAGTAGAGCCCATTAATCATGCCGAATCAGCGCCATCACTCCTATATTGACCACTGCTGGGCATCCACCGGCTACGAGCGACCGGTGGGTTTCAACTAAGCCCACCGTCGATCTGAGAACGAAGGTGAAAGGTGATGCGGGAGGTTTGTTCCTCCAGCTCGCACTGGTTTATATACCCCTGAGTTGCCAGCGATCGCTACTCACGCAATGACAGAAATTACACACAATCTAACTGTTACAGATTCAAGGATGACCCTCAGTTGACAAAGGTCTGGCGAATTACTAAAGAAGATTTACAGACTAATTCAAGATTGCGTTTGCCAGTAGAGTGGAATAAACGTAGTGCCGAGCTCAGAGATTTCCCTTATATTTGTTTTACTCTTTATTTTCATTCGTAAATAATAATATTAACGGATATTATATAGTGTTTATAATTATGTGTCGTATTGTATTTGACAAATAGTGTAGTTAACCAAATATCATACCATACTTAGTTATAAAAATTGGAAGAAAAAAAACGCACATTTAGTTAAGTAAGTTATAATGTGCAAAGTATTTCTGAAAATAGCTAAATTAACTACACGTAAAAAATGCCGAGTCATTTTTGACGACACGTGGTCACGTCGCGGCTTCATCGTGACCTACACCAGGTACACACGGGGCTTCTGTGTGTGGACATCATGACGGTCTTAGCGGCTAACCACAAGAGCAATTGAGGAATAAACAGTTCACTTAATTTTTTTTTTAATATCATACACATTTTGTGAACAAAGTTGCAGAAAAAAATCTCATGTTTCAGGAGAATGCATGTATAATGTTTTGGCTCGCCTAATAATTACGTGTAATAATCAATAAATACTTCTAGAAACAAGTCTTCTATCTTGTGTTATAATGTACTAATTACCTTTCAATAACTAAAGTGTTTCAGCGTGTATTTCAAGTTAGTAAAAGCAGTAATCATAAATAATTAAGAGGAACTGATAAAATATGTTATCATAATGCTGTTACTGCACTAGTTATAATGCTGTTACTGCACTAGTTATAATGCTGTTACTGCACTAGCCCAACAACGGTAACAAAATTATGATAGGACTGATATTATGTACGACTTTCCACAGCCAGTCTAAGATTAATGACTGCTGACGCACTTATTTATTTTATGTATTGGGGGTCACTATATTATATTGTTCGTCCAGTGAAGTTTGGTGTGTCGCTGTTGTTGTTATTATTATTATTTATTATTATTATTATTATTATTATTATTATTGTTGTTGGCTGTTAAGGGCAACGGGAACCAAACAAGATCTCTTTAGGTGGTTGTGGTACCGCTGGCTCAAAACCATTTTATAAGCCGGCTCCTAACAAACTTTTAAATATGGTCACACTTCACATTTTTGTTTTTATTTTTCTTGGTCTTACCAACCAAGGAAGATTATTTCAAGTTAAGAGACCATTGGCCTGGTCTTACTTTTTTTCTATTGTAGGGAAACGTGTAAAAAACTTTATTAACTGACCTCGAAATTTACATTATTTTTGTTGTTTTGGGCCAGTTGTAATAAATGCCGAGGGATAAAATAAAGTTTATATTATTTCTTTTCTTCCTGGGAATACTGGCAGTATGTACTTTTTATTTATATATCTAATATTATTATCATGTCATTTAAATTAATAAGGGAAATGTGTAAAAATTACATTATCATCATACTCCTGGCAGTGTTGAGAGGGGGCCAGGCAAGGCATAACGTACTGCAGTGGGAGGCGAATTTCAACTGAACATAAGGAGTCTGCAATAGGCTGGTTGCCGCAAACAGAGAGAAGCTCGGGAAGCAGCCATCCCACCTGGTACGATGTCCTCCGTAAACTTCCTGACCTCTCGTACGTCTATGGGAAAGGGGACGTGACTGCTGCCCGTATCATCATTGGGTATGACTTTGCTTGGGAGATTGGTATCCCCGCATCCCTTGAGCAACGCTCTTGTGCATTATGCAGAAGACCCGACAGCCGCACCCTTATCCACTACCCCCTAAGATGTCCCCCCACACAACGCTTCCGTGACGCATGCTGGACCACCACTCCACGACCCCCTGACGGAGACACGATGATCCTCCCCATACTGGCCAGATATTTTGTAAATAACATTGATTATGTGTTAAAGGAATATCCTTCCTTCCTTAGGCTTTAGTAAGCCCCTTTATAATATTTATACTGTATATACTTGTCACACTTGCCAGATGCTTCTGGTGTTATTGTACTGGGGTACCTAGTGACAGCACCAGGATCCCGCTTCCTCTATCAAGGAATAAACAATTGAAATTGAAATAGGCTGGTTGGCCTGTGCATGGCAGCTCCTGCCGAGAGTTACCATCACTCTCTATCATCCATGAATCTATCTAGCCTCCTTTTAAAACTTTCCACTAGGCCACACGATTTATTTTTTCATTAATTTCTTAATTTATTGCTTACGTCCAAAAGGCAGCTAACGTATCACAAGACCTGCAGCCAGAGAATTATATTTAGTTACCGAATATTTATTTTATTTCGTAATGAATTATAGAAAATACCAGAGGGGGAGGTTATAGTATAGAGGTATTATTTCAATTGCACTCGTCACATTTATTATTATTATTATTATTATTATTATTATTATTATTGGCAGTGTGCTAAGTATAACCGCAAATAAATAAAAAGAGAATAATTACTTGTTTTTCCATTGAAGAGACCGCTGACCTATCCATGTTTCCTACATCTTTTTGTCCACAGAACTTTGTAACATACACATTACGAGTGACCATAGTTCCCATTTTATTGTTATTCTTGGCCGTACACCAACCCACATCATTATCTTTTTTCAAGACACCGTTAGCCTGGGTCTTTTTTTTTTTTTTTTTTAGGGAGCGTCGTATAATTGATACCATAAGTGGTAGTGTCATCATTAATATTATTATTAGTAGTAGTAGTAGTGGCGAGGGAAGCGACACTGGCCAAACACTGGAACTACACCAAGTGAAGATCTTCCCATAAGTTCGCTGACCCAGTTAACCCCTTTTTATATAATTAATTAATTAAACTCAATAGGCGGCAGACTTTCCAGACATGCGGCCTATCATAACGAAAGAAGACAATAAGAGAATTATTATTCAGCTAACAAACAGAATTTTCCCAAATGGCGGCAAACTTGGTGACAAATTTTTGTTGTTGGTATAATGTTATGATTGTGCTTCAACGACGTAGGTCTGTACACTAGTCCAACTACATTAAAACTAATAAGAGAGAGAACTCACTGTGTAGGAACAAAGAGAACCTCACCGACACCATGAGGCACAAGTAACTGTACCTGTGATCAGAGACTCCCAGTGGCAGGAGGTCTCTGATAGTTGGGAAGGGAACAGGAAGAACCAGGCCTTACCTATGTCTGCGATGGGTTGTAGCACAGGAGGAAGGGTGTAGGGGGAACAAGACCACAGGCAGCCTTCGTATAATCGTTGTTCTGCACCACCACTGTCCCCAGCCACACACCACGCCGCATACATACTGTTTAGAAATATTCACCTGTATATACACATAAATATTCACCTATACACAGTACATATATAAATATCCACATTTATAGTGTATACTCATAAAAATTCATCTATAGAAATTTTACAAACATACACCTCTATATATAAACACACTAAACATACTAAGAAAAATCCTTATACCATATAAAACAAAATAATGACACTAAAAAAACAAATTCTTATACAGACGACGTTTTCCTGTTAAGTCCATTTTTCCTCTTTCTCTCATTTCCTCCTTCGTTTCCCCCCTCCCCCTCTCTCTCTCTCTTCATTTCCTCTCTCCTCTGCTACCGTCGCCTCACCCACCCAGGATCTTTGTCTGGGATGAAGAGTCGAGTGTGTACTGGCGGAATTCTCAACTCATTTTTGGGTGAATATGTCTAGTCATGGTGAAATCTTACTGTCACTTGGAGATCATTATTTATTTATTGTTGTTATATTTAAGACCTGGTTTGAGTAAAGGTATCTATATTTCCGTCTTTTGTTTACGATTGTCTGTTAATTGCGTTTTTATTACAAATTTAAGAGGCAGATTTAAGATACGACTATTTGAGAATCAATCTTTGTGTCTTAACTGAACCCTCGTAGATACGTTCTTACATTTATAGTTACGAGAAAAAATTCACTCATGAACCTTTATGAATCTATCTTTGTGCCATAGCTTAAGTGAATCCCTTAGCTGCCTTCAATATATGGTAATAACTTTTGAGAAGCTATCTATGTGTTCACTACAGAGTCCTTCAGATGAGACCTTACACGCCCGGTATTATATCTAACATGAGACCTTACACGCCCGGTATTATATCTAACATGAGACCTTACACGCCCGGTATTATATCTAACATGAGACCTTACACGGCCGGTATTATATCTAACATGAGACCTTACCCACCCGGTATTATATCTAACATGAGACCTTACACGCCCGGTATTATATCTAACATGAGACCTTACACGCCCGGTATTATATCTAACATGAGACCTTACACGCCCGGTATTATATCTAACATGAGACCCTACACGCCCGGTATTATATCTAACATGAGACCCTACACGCCCGGTATTATATCTAACATGAGACCTTACACGGCCGGTATTATATCTAACATGAGACCTTACCCACCCGGTATTATATCTAACATGAGAACCTCTGCGAGTCTTGGCTGTATTGGAGAGGTTCCTGGCACGCTCCCACGGTCACGTCCAGGCGGGAAGTACTGGTGCAGGGGAAGATGGAGGAGGAGGAGGAGAAGAGTAAAGAAGAGATCAGGAGGAGGAGGAGGAGGAGATGAAGGAGGAAGAGAAGGCCAGCCATCACTAAAGGGACGAGGAAGAGCCCCCCCCCCCTCCCGTTTGCCTTTATAGCAAATGTAAAAATCAATACACCTCGTTAACCACCATTATGACCTGTCTAAACCACCCTATCAACCACAATTACCCCTATGGTAGTTTAACCACTCCCCTGTCAACTCGTCAAGGTCGTTAGTCGCTTTAAACTGCCTCGTTATAAGATAGTTGTTAGTTCTACCTTAACAAGAGCAAAACCTTAACTTTTTCATGAAATAATTAAATAGACCAGAAATAAACAATAATTCCTCCTCCAACACACTCACTTGTGACCTCTGACCCTTGAGTTTGACCTTGACCCTCGAGTGTGACCCTTAACCCTGAGTGTGACCTTTACCCCGAGTGTGACCTTTACCCCTGAGTGTGACCTTTACCCCTGAGTGTGACCCTTACCCCTGAGTGTGACCCTTACCCCTGAGTGTGACCCTTACCCCTGAGTGTGACCTTTACCCCTGAGTGTGACCCTTAACCCTGAGTGTGACCCTTAACCCTGAGTGTGACCTTTACCCCTGAGTGTGACCTTTACCCCTGAGTGTGACCCTTAACCCTGAGTGTGACCTTTACCCCTGAGCGTGACCTCGATATTCGTGACAAAGGCGAGGGAGTCGTTTTGAAGTATCGTCTTGTTGACATTAATCTGTTTTCTATATTATTATTAAAATCTTTTCTCTACATCAAGACTTAAAGAGCGGACACGAAATGTGGGATGGATGGATGGATGGATGGATGGACGGATGGATGGATGGACGGATGGATGGACGGACGGACAGACAGATATTAAATCTTTAACTATGCTAAGAGAATCGTCCCTCACGCAGACGATAATGGACGAAATCTCGGTGTGGTAATTGCAGGGGCTGTCCTTTGTGATACAGATGAAATACGTTGAAATAAGCTGAAAGTAGGATGAAATAAGCTGAATTAAGGATGAAATAAGCCGAAATAAGCTGAAATAAGCATGAAATAAGCTGACATTAGGATTTTGTACACTAAAACGGGGATAAAATAAGCATAACAAACGAGAGTACATCGCTGCTCCTGTGACCTTTAACCTCGACATTCCACCAAATTTAACCCAAACTTTACAATGGGCCAATTAACATCAAGTTGTTAAAATTATGGCCAACTTAGAGGTTACATTAAGACTGCGACCTTTCTGGGTGACCTTTGACCTTGGCTCTTACACTGAAATTAAAGATTTTTGTTGACCCATTAACAAGGGCCTCGAACTTGGCCTGCAGTAAGTGTCTTCCCTTTAAAGTGTTTATTGGAGTGTTTTAACGAGCTCACTGAAGTTGAATGTTCACTAGAGGGAGGGCGAGTGAGCGGAGGTGGACCTCAAACTTGGTACATTAAGGAGTTGGTATTGCGTGTCTCAAACTGGCCCACAAGTGTCTAGAGTTAGACGGAGACTCAACTTAGATCCACAACCACCGCGCAGATTTGTTTGGGTGGGTGGGTGGGTGGGTGGGTGGGGTGGGTGGGTGGGTGTGGGTGGGTGGGTACTCCAGTTGGGGGTTTTAGGGCAATTATTCGAGGTTAATAAATACACTTGTTAGCAACTGTTAAGCATTAATAGAGACACGTCCCTTGCTGTTAGTGGACGCAAACCTGTACGAGTGTTGGTGGGGCGAGATATTATTCATATACTGAACGTGAATAAGTTAGTAGTGTGGAGAGGCCGTGTGGGTGAAGTATTGGACTAGAGTGGTGTGGTGTGGTGTGGCTGGTGTGGCTGGCTGGTGTGGTGTGGTGTCTCCTGCCACCCGGAAGTGTTGAAGGTATTTGACAATTACCGCATCATTTAAGAAGATGAAATATACTTAGTTGCTACCAGAAAGAGCTTCTACGTGTTGCAGAGAAGCTGTGTAACAAAGGGGTTTACGAAATCCTTAATATGTTTAGGAATTTCATGGTTAATGGTTACGACCGTCAGCTAAGCTAAGCTAACCTAACACTGACCATGGAATTCCCAAACAATTTAAGAATTTCGTGAAATCCCCAGTTCTACAGTGATAAACTCACTCCTTCACCAGTAGTGTATGAAGTACTAAGTGAACAACTCGTGAGAATGATAGTCTCCTCTACACACTGTCACAGTACATATTAAAATGATTTACAATGGTCTCTGCTTCGCTTCCCCCTGGCCGCCACACCATCCGCTCATTTATTAAACATTTTAACATCTGTTCTGGTAATCAACAATGAACTGCTGTGTTTGAGTATATTTTATTTCTTTAGCCTTTTGTCCTTGTTGATGTTTGTTGCTGCACTTGAGTAGCTAAGGTTTTTTCAGCTCATATTTTAGGTGAGTTACATTCACTAGTTAATCTGACGTCCGTATTATTAAACACCTTCCTTTGAAAAGGGTCGTCGTGTTTCAACCCGAGTTTTTAACTAAATGAGTCCTGAGGGACACCTCAGGACTGTACTTAACGGGGTGGTGTGGCGGTAAAATTAACTAATTCCAATATTATAAATTAATTTTATTGGAATTAGTTAATTTTACCGCCACACCACCCCGTTAAGTACTGGACTGCGGTGTCCCTCAGGACTCATTTAGTTAAAAACTCGGGTTGAAACACGACGACCCTCTTCAAGGGAAGATGTTGTTTAATAATACAAGCGTGACAGTCTTTGTGTACGAAAACATTTTAAAGTTAGTATTGCGCTTCAACAGTCAAGGTATTAAGAGTGTGCAATTAAGGGATTAAACAAGTCCATCAACAATATATACTGTACATTTGATTGAAAGAATATAAACCGAGTCAAGGATTTGAGTTAAAACAAACCAATTATCTTCAAAATTCTATATTCAGTTCACTTTTGATTGCTCATAAAAATATTATGTGCAATAAATGAGTCATGGGCGTGGAGAGCTGTCAGGCCACATATTTTTATTAATAGCGGTCGGATAACTGAGGACAAGTGACTCCGCAGCGACAACACCCACTCAATGATCCAGACAGACATTTTACGACGAATTTTCCATTTTCTTGAAGATTTTACATAAATTAGGCTGAGACGATATGCTTTCATTTTTTTTTTGTATTTTAGATAAATATACATTTTCAAAAGTTGTGGATGATGTATTAAGCGTAAAACTCTTGGTATACACGCAATACACCGCCTGAATTGATGTGTACTGTATATGGAAGATCTGACAACTGATTAACCTTTTCCCCGTGAGTGGAATAAAAACAAATATCAGTCACTGAGGGCGAGAAAGACTTCTTTTTTCTCCCATGATGAGCGTTAACCTGTTCACCCTGGCATGTAGTGGAGTAACACGTAGCTTGGTGATGTTTACACGACGGTGGTTAATTTTTTTTACCCCAGGATGACGACGAACAAGATCAGAGTTACCTAAGGACTTGACTATCGAGTGAAACGTGAAACGTGTATTGTGACCACACCTTCACTATGCTGTCTGCTGCTATATATATATATATATATATATATATATATATATATATATATATATATATATATATATATATATATATATATATATATATATATATATAACCACTTCAAGCGACCAAGATTCCAGTGAAGGGTTGAACACGTGCGCGCACACAATAAACAATACATACTCAGTGTTGGGGGACATTCTCAGTAATGAGGTCAGCAAATATATAACCGAAATAAATATGGAGTCCAACAGTAATTAAGATTAGGGCCATTACCTCTAACTAACTGCAAATATCACCTGCTGAAAGTCTCGCCGCGCGGAACAAATGACATTCTTGAATTTCTCGTCTTGGCTACGACAGGCTCTCGCTTGACTACAGTCGTGAATGCGGAGTTTTAAGTATTTGCTCCCACAAACGAAGGGCTGGGGAATGCCTTGGCTAGATTACATTAGGATTTTCTTTATGTTTGTTCGGTGCTTGTCCAGGCGCTAGCTTGAGCTAGATGTAAAATGGTGTTAGTTCCTTATTTGTTTCTCCTTTACGCTAAAAAAAATAAATATGTGCCTAATAGTGAATTCTACACATTAAAAGAGAAAATAAAGATAGTATTTAACAGTAGCTGACTCTGAAATTCTTCCATGTTTACACTTTCTTTGACAAAATCGTTCCCCTGACTATACAAGCTTGCAGCGGGATTCCCAGAAATTCGCTTGTCAAGTTCTTAACCCGTAATTCGGGTTATGAGCACACATTTAATAGGCCACTCAGGCCAAAATGACGTCGAAATTGCACGAAAACTCGGCTTTAGCTGGAGGTGTTTTATTTTATCAACAGCTAGAAGAGGAGGAGCAGGTTTAACACAAAATCTCTTGAAATCCAGATTTTTCGTATCAGAACGCTGGGACTGTTTACACTCTCCTACCCTACTCTTGATATCTGAAATAGAACCTGAAACTGAGACAAACTGAAACAGAGACGCTCATAAACGCATATAGAATTTGATATATCGTATAGACTATAGATTAACAAAAATTTATCATAAGCTGCGTTGGTGAGGAGTGTACGGTCGGGGTTTACAAGGGGGTGCAGTGAGAAGCCTCGTGGGGTGGGCGGGCAGGGGAAGCGGGAGTAAAATTCAGTCAGTCAGTTACTCGGTCAATTAGGCATTCAGTCACTCTCACTCTCTCTTCGTCTCTCCACCCACAAACACCCTCTTTCTCCCTGTCTCCCCTTCCCTCTCCCCACTCTGTTTCTCCCATTGTCTTCCTGTCTCTCCCTCTCTCCACCCTCCTCCACTCTCTGTCTCCCTGTCTCGCTAAATATCTTACGAGAGACATAAGTTTACCGTAACAACGTGCAAATTCACTGCTTGTGCTGGTAAATTAAACATCTTAATGCCTCTGCAACACCAGGCGCTTTGCAACACTAAATTGTAGACATTGCAAGTGTTTCCTAACCTGCCAAGTTCTTCCCCAAGTGAGTCTGTTTTGGTCTGAGACAGCTGGGAGTGATTTGCATACGTGTTGAGGACGATTTTTGATGGAGAGAGAGAGAGTGTGCGTGTGTATAAAGAAGTATAGATGAACAAACCGACACACTAGTATTTTTTTTTACGGGGAATAACCCACCCGGGCACAGGTCATCGACCCACAACGGGGCCTTGGGGGCGAAAAAATAAGAGTAAAAAGGAATTAAAAATAAAAAAAAAGTTATAGTAATCTAATCTAATCTAATCTAATCTAATCTAATCTAACCTAATCTTACCCTAATAAGTTTAATCATCAGTTGAACTAAGTCATGAGATCCCTTATAACTTTGAATGTGTTTGTTTTGGAACAGCTGAGTGAGAGACGCGTTCGTGTAGAGGCGGATTTCACGTTTCAGAGACGCCACGAACGTCTTGTTGCCAGGATGGTGTTATGTTATGAATGCAAGACCATTGAGAGGAGGACTTCCCACTCTCGAGCGTCGTGCCTCAAGGCTCTTGCCTCTCACCAACCCTTTACACGGCAGACCTGCCACCCCCAATCGTCAGCAGCGAGTACATCATGTATGCTGACGATGTGACACAGATCGTTACCTGCCCAGGAAGGTCCACGGCAAGGATGGCGCGACTCACTGCTCGGGCAATAGAGGAGATCTCGGGGTATGAAAATAAATGGAAGATAAAAAAAAAAAAAAAAAAAAAAAACGAAATTCGAGGCTATACCCAAATTCATTGATGATCGACGACTAAGAGATACTCTCAACAAGGCAGGTTGCTCTGCCTCACCATCTCTCGGACGGACATCCTGTCCCAAGTGAAGGATAGACTAAAAGCCAAAATCGCCGCCGCCAAATTAAAACGTTTTAAACTGATGCCTGAGAAGATAAAAGTCCACCTGTACAAGGCGCTGGTGAGGCCTGTGTTGGAGCACCCACATATACCACTCGTCACACTCGGGAAGACCAGACTACAGAGCTTCCAAAACAAGTGTCTGAGGTCAACCAGTGGCCAAGCGTCACCCTACCAGGAGACAGTGGAAACCATCCACCTGAGAAATGAGGAGATGGCCCTCAACGTCAGGTTCCATCTCCTAGGAAAGAAGGTTTGGGACAAGCTACTGAACGACCCTCACAGCCCAGACCACCTTCGTGGGGAAGACATCAACGGAGGGCGACCCCACGCCTGGTGGCCCCGGAGTCTGCCCGCACAACAACAGCCCAACCCGCGACCCATCTGTGTCCGCCACAGTGATCCACCTTAGATTAAAACTCAGATGATATAAGATCACATTTAACAAGTCACAATCTGGTGAGTCCTTAACGTAATACAGTAGCAAGAATTAAATATGCACGTAACTGTAAAATCAAACTAGTCATTGCAAACCAAAGTAACCATTGTGCAACCTCATCCTAAATCCTAGGTTAGCTTAGTTAACCAACAAACTATAATACGTAAAACAAGGGGTGTCGTCCCCCTCTGTTTAATTCATAAAATTTCTTTCCCCCACCGCCCCCCCCCCCCCCTGATTATTGTCGTGACTTCTCTATCCTTTATGCCTGGTTGAACCTTGAGCCCCAGCACGCCTTCCGTCCCTTTCCCAACCTTAACCTATAAAAAAAAAAAAAAAAAACACTCGTAGCGGCCAGCGTGTAAGGGAGGCCACACCCCTCCATACTACCCCGCCTCGTCTCCTCATCTTCTTCAAGTAAATTTTTCCGTTAAACTTTCGCACTACAGTAAATTCCAAAGGGATTATAATGTGGTGAAAGTTTGGTACTATATTTATTTACATTTTCTTTGTGGAGTATTTCTAGAACTTTGAAGATTAAAAGATTACTTCCCGTTGTAGAGTTGTTGATGAAGCTGTTTTAAGTTGTAATATATCATGTCACATTAATTTATCTCTGAATATATCGGGATGTTTTACCTGTCATGTGGTATAATGGTTAGCAATGTTCGCCTCGTAACTGAGTGGTTCCCGGGCAGGTCATGACGGAGTGATTGGGTATACAAGTGTAGGATCACCTGAACATTAGACACCCCAGTTTATTTTATCTGAAGAATAACTCACTGACGTTAACATAGCCTAACCTATAATGGACTATAGCAAGGTGTGGCCAATTATGTTTAAGTAAATAGTTCGGACTATATGTTATACCCTGGTAGCCTGTTATATAATATCGAGACAACAGGCACAGTTGCTTAGAGTAAAATGACTGCAGCTGCTTGGGCTTCAATGTATGACGTCACAGAGAGGCAAGTGACGTAACTACTGAGCCAGGCATCGACTTTTCAATGCCTTTCCTATTTTTACTGTTGACAGCCTGACTGACAGTTACTGACGGCTAACACAAGGAAGAACATTTCACCAAAGTTTAAGTAAAGCGGAATTACTAATTTCTTTGGTTAAAATGTGTATAATATATTGAGGGACTTGAGGTGGATGGCTGACCTTATCAACAGGTCAAGTGAACCAGCCAGGTAGTGTGGCAGACTCACCCACGGCTCTTATTATTCTTATTATTATTATTATTATTATTATTACAGACAAGGGTGAATGACTCGGCTCAAAGACGTTCATGTAAAATGTTGACAATTATTATTTTTCTCGTTAATTAACTCTTAATGTCAATCGTCACTTCAAAGACACTTTTATTGTTACATGTCCGTACGTTAATTACCAGTAGTGTTATTGTTCTCTACAGGTAAGTAATGTTATGGTCTTGTTTTAATTATTACCTTTTTAATGTTATGATAAACAGAGGTAGAAACTATTTATTTTTTCAACAAATTCGTGACTTCATACATTTTTTGCCATTAAATATCTTCTTAAATGTGGCCAGGTATTATGAATTTAAATTAGCTCACAAAATACAATTATTATGACAGAATTAATTGCGTTGTTGAGTATAAAACAAAAGATAATCGTAGCTTTGTTATGGAAGGTTAGGTTAGGTTTCGCTAGGATTTGGGTAGGTTAGGTTGTACAGGATCTAACACGCTTCCCTATTATTGTACAAAACAGACCCCTCCCCTCCCCCCTTCCCCACAGAGGTCAGCATTCCATATAATTATAACGAGACCAACAGCCTTCAGTGTTTCATCCCTGACCTGCCTTGCCCACTACCCGTTTTCTTTTGTATTGTGTATGGCATCAGGGTACCAGCTTACTGTCAACGCCTATAATATACTCTAGTAATTTAAATTAGTGCAGCAGGAATAAGTCTATACACATTTTTTCTCTTTGCTGTACTTATTTTAGTTTTGTGTATGGTTAAGACACTGAATAGTATTAATAAACAAGCAAGATTACGTTTAAAACATTTACTGAAACTACACCACAAACACGATATATTTCACCGGTAAAATGTCGTCGAAACCTCACTGAGACTGTGCCTTCTTTAACTAGATACGCTCTCTCGCATGTCCATTATCGAGTGAAAACATAAACAACAAATCCATGAAAATCCGGATTACAGTCAAAAGCTCTTAGGAGAACGGAGGCTGCCTTACCGCCCTTCCTTCCTCCCACTGATGGACGCAACCTTTGAAGTAGCTCCCTGTTTTACCTCACTGTAACCTTTGGTAGTGTTGTTGTGTCTCTATATGGAGTCTTTGTTTGTGTCTTCTAAGAGTAATTCCCTACTACAAAGGTACACCAAGTCCTTGTGATGCCTTTGTAAATGAATATTCACAAAGGAGGACTTGGGGGGCGAGTCAGTGTGGTTGTTTGTTGCGTGTTTTTGATGTTGTTGTGTGACATAGAAACCAGATCTTTAGTAGTGGTTTAAGAGAAGCGTGTAATTGACTGTCTTATTCATTGGGTTTTGTTTTTTTTTTTTTTGGGGGGGGGGGGGGGGGTTGTTTTTTAGAGGAAGGGTGTTTGTGTGTTTTAGATGAGCCGAGCAATGAAACACGAGGGAGGATGACCTGACAATTACTCAAGATATAGGTTACGTCAGGTTCCAATAGGTTCTGTCCATTCTCGCTTCCATTTTCGTGTTCAGTATATAAGAATGGAGCAAACATCAGCGGGCCTATTGACCCATACTAGACAGCCCAGTTTACACCCAACCCTATCACTCATATATCAGTCCAACTTATATTTTGAAGCTACCTAGAGTGTTCGAGTTAATGGATGATGTTTGGTAACTTGTTCCACTCATCCACTATATTTCCAAACCAATGTTTACCTATCGCGCCTATATCTAAGTTCGCTCCCGGGTGGATAGTAAATCATGCAAATAGTATATCTAGAATTTTTGGTTCAATTTTATATAAGTTATTTCTAGTGCTAATTGTCTCCACCTTTACCAATTATTTTAATATAATCAACTAAAAAAAATCTATTAACTATTAACATCCCATTAATAGTCACCAAAAGGTTGGGATAAATACATCTAAGTAATTTACCTAACTTAACCTTTATCAGCTGTACTGTACCTCGATAGGGCGATGACAGCCTATCTTGTTCACTTAAGAAGGCCAGTGGCTTGCTTAGGACCCCTCCGTAGTTCTTGATAATTTCATCCAAGGATATTTTGGAAAGCAATTCTGTTGTCAGTTCCACTGATTTTAATACACCGGCGACAAACTTTTCTTCAGAATTTCAAGAATCCCAGGTATTGAAAAAATAATCCACTGAACTCGTACCTTCACATCGTCACTACACGGAGCTCCACGACTGACTGGCACGGTAAGTCAAAAGCTGACCTTACTCACTGACTCGTTCAACTGCTTCGCTCTCTGCTGAGTGAATCCTTTTAAAAGTAATACTTCCATTTTCCTGATTTCTTTTCCTCGTGACGTTAAAATACCAATGAAAACTGAGAACTATCAAATTACCTTCAACATATTTAAACATAAGTCCGAAAAATTTAATTTGTGGAACATTTCGTATATATTTTTCCGGTGTTCACAATCCATGGTTCGTGAGTCCTCGATGCCTCGAAAGTTCTCTGACGGTTACTGAGACCACCAAAGAAGCGCTTACACTTGTTTACATCGTTATTCTCTGCTGTATAATTACGCTAATGACTAATTAAGACACTGCAATTCAAACAACGCTATAGGGTTAAAAATATAAATTACAAACGCAACTGGCATGTAATTTATTGATTTAAAACTGAGAATACTTGAATTACGCATGATATATGAAGACTAAAAAATGTCCAAACAAACACTTTCTACGTGGATCTGCCGGGGTAATATTTATGTGAAGTGTGGGATAATTAACTGGTTGTCTTAGGCTGGTCAGGAGTCAGTTAATCAATCAGTCAATAAGCCAGTCAGACAGTGATTCAGTTAATGTCGGCCTCTCAATCTATCAGTGAGTCATTTACCTAATCAGTCAGTCAACCAGACCTCAAGTCAGTGAATTAGATAGTTAATAAGTCAGTCAGTTCATCAAACAGTCAATTAATGAATCAGTCAATTATTCAGTCAGTTATTTAGTCAGTCAATTCACTCAGTTAAACAGCCAGTCAATAAGTAAGTCAGTAAGCTTGAAAAAACAAACACTGTTCACTATGTGTGTGTGGAGAGAGAGAGAGTGAACTATGATCACTTTAACGTGAATTTTAAAAAAGTTTGGTGAAAAAAATATCGTCCCGAAGCCACAAGTTTGTGATTTATCGCCAACGATGACCTTCACTGTACTCTACCACACCACACCACACCATATTACATTTTTTACAACCACATAACAATTAGCTATTCAATCCCAAATTCGTTTCTATTATGCATACTGTAATGGTGACTAGCTAATGCTGAGACTCTACTGTAAGATAGGTTATAATCTTATCCCTTAGACAAGAGAAATTTAAAGATCAACATAAGATTTTATCAGACTATGAACGCCATGCCTCCCAGACACCACCGTATTTTGATGAGCTCAGTTGAATTTTATTTATGGTGATGTATGGAATCTATTTGTTCCTGAGTTCATAATAATTCTCTTAAGATTTTTATTTTTGTTTTTTGTTTTGTTTTTCAGCGATAAATATTGTGTTGGTGATGTTTTAGAAGATGTAAGATGACTGGTGTTGATCTTGAGGTGTGTGTGTGTGTGTTGTTGTTGGAACGTGATTTTTTTTGTGTTGGACGATTTTGTGTTTTTTATTGGAGGTTGTGTTTGTGAGCTGATCTTTCTCTCTCTTTCTCTCTCTGTGTTTTGGAAATTATGTTGCGTGGGTTCTGGTCTCTCTCTCTCTCTCTCTCTCTCTCTCTCTCTAGCTCCGTCTTTGTCTCTGATTGTGTGTGTGTGTGTGTGTGTGTGGTTGTGTGTGTGTGCGCGCTGGTGTCTCAGTAAAACTTGAAGATGAGGCGAGTGAGAAGGGAGGTTGGGGCGGTGAGGGGAGCGGGAAGTGAGAGAGAGACTTCATGAGTGAGGAGAGAGGTGTATGTGTGTGGTGATGAGAGGTGATGGGGGCGCAGGGGTGACGGGAAGACGAATGGCGAGCGGGGAGAGTAGCTTGTGGGGAGATGAAGGATGGGAGGGGAGAGGGTGGTGGTGAGGAGACAAGGAATAAGAGGGATTATTGAGGAGGTGAGTGGGGGGGGGGAGGTAGGTAGGGGTGTAGGGAGGGGGGAGATAGGTAGGGATGTAGGGAGGGGGGTTAATATAATCAGAGCTCTGTATTCCGGTATGCCCGACAGCTTGTAGATAAGCTCTGGAGGACACTTGAGATGTTCCTGTCACTGTTTTGATCTGGAGAGCATGCCTGTATCCGAACCTTTGTATTCTTGGCTTTGTTTAATTGTTTTAGTAATATTTCAAACAGGAGATAATATTAAATAACAGACAAATCGTGAATTGTCTCTTTAGTAAAGTCATTTAGGAGGTAAGTTATATGGATATCCAATTAAATGTATTGAATGCATCTTCGGTTTGGTAATATATTTTATTGAAGTCAATTTTGCGCCCCATTGAACATACACTGGGAGGGTGGTTTACTACTCTGCCGCCGAGGGTTCAGTGGCGCTGCTGTCGAAAATGTCAACAAACGGGATCAGGGTTCATATAATTCTTACTTTCATCAAAAAAGAGAGAAGATTTTCCTCATTTCTAGAGTAAGAACACTTCTAATTGGTTCACTAAGAGGCTTGGATAAGAATAAAACAGTCAATACGGCTTCTAATTTACTCCAAGACTGTACCTTGAAGGGATGCGACCTCTGGTGGCCATCCGGGGAAGAATGTTAAGTAAAAACACCCATAAAAATCAGGAGGTTGAGTTGTTATTTTAGCTGACATGTATCTTATATGTAATGTGGTATATGTGGTACGGGAAGTGAACAGTGAGAAAGGAATATACGTGAAGATATATACAAGTTAACATTAGACTGTCGTATGCACACACACACACACACACACACTACACTACACTACACT
The DNA here is from genome assembly GCA_958450375.1 of Homarus gammarus. Taxonomy (NCBI): domain Eukaryota; kingdom Metazoa; phylum Arthropoda; class Malacostraca; order Decapoda; family Nephropidae; genus Homarus; species Homarus gammarus. The sequence goes on along the minus strand of CAUDMG010000786.1, from coordinate 1,096,969 downwards.
AATTATAACTCTCTCTCTCTCTCTCTCTCTCTCTCTCTCTCCTATGTATATAATTGTCCTCATTACGACATATAAAACAATGGCCGCTCACTGACCCGGAATTAGAGACCAGAAGCATGAAATAATGTGTTCCGGGTTACGCAATATTATAATGACTGCCTCCCGCCGTTTGCAAATTTAATGCCATGAAAATATAATCTCTCACATATACTTGGATTACCTAAAATTGTTAGTAAATAAATTTATCGACCATTATAGATGTGATGACGTCTGGAGGGGGGAAGAGGGGGGGAGAGGGGGGAATAAGGGGAAGGAGAGTGGGAGGAGAGGGTGAGAAGAAGGGGAGGAGAGTGGGAGAAGAAGGGAAGGAGAGTGGAGAAGAAGGGAAGGAGAGTGGAGAAGGGAAGGAGAGGGGAGAAAAAGGGAAGGAGAGTGGAGAAGAAGGGAAGGAGAGGAGAGAAGGGGAAGGAGAGGGGAGAAGGGGAAGAAGGAAAGGAAGGAAATGGGAGAAGAAAGGGAAGGAGAGGAGGAGAAGGAGGGATTCAGAAAGGAAAAAGAAAGGGAACTTCAAATATAGATTGGACAGATATATGAGCGATAGAGGCTGGGTGTAAATGGAACTGTGTAGTATGAAGCAATAGAACCGTTGCAGTTTTCTCCATTCTTACGACTCCTCATCACACACAGGTCTCAGGGCGGAAGACTCGGCCACCACACCGAGCCGGCCACCACACCGAGCCGGCCAGCACAAACAGTTCTCAGGGCGGAAGACTCGGCCACCACACCGACTCGGCCACCACACCGACCCGGCCAGCACAAACTCCAAAACAAAAAAATTACCTCAGCCAAATCCCTTGTTTCTTCCCTGTGGTGTAAACTTTAGCTGAGCTCAGACATTGAAGAGACGCAAATAAATCAATAAAAATCAATAAACATAACGCAAACTAAATAGAACTTGAGTATGAATTAAAAACAAATGTATATTGACTCATTAAAACACTATGGTATATATAATTATCTTACATCATACGTACGGTTGTTGTCAGAATTTATGACGTCATTCGTTAGATCGCAGCTGAGTGACTCCGTTCGGTCGTTAGTCTGTATGGATGGAGTTACGACCGATGCCCAGACGGTCGTAACTTCTCTGAGGGTACGATAGCCACGACGATAACTAGGGTTTGTAATATATATCGAGGGGTGTCTTGATATCTGCTGCCACGATAGCTAAGAGTTACAGTAATTGGGGTTATTGCAACTCGCTTCCAAATATATAAAAAAAACACAAATTTGTAACTCATTGTTTGGTTCGTAAATATAAACATCAGAATTTCCTAAAAGAAGATAATGTTTGTTTTCGTCAATATTACATCTGTTTATAATGTTATTTGTGAATATGTTGGACTGTTATTGACTTTACCAGACTGTTTTATAAGACTTGATTTTTAGCTCAATATAATAAACAGATGAACTTGCAGACCTCTTTCCTCTTACGCTCTTCTTCTTCTTCTTCCTTCTTCCTCCTCCTCCTCTTCCTTCTTCTTCTTCCTCCTTCCTTCTCCTCCAACTCGCAAATTAGAGATAAATTCATCTTCTTCACTCGACAGTCGTCCTCTCCTCTCCTCCTCCACCACCTCCTACTCCTCCACCCTGTCCTCCTCTACCCTCTCCTCTTCCTCCTCCTCTTTGCACCACCTCCTCATCCTAGATTGGAAACAAACATTCCTTTAACCCCCTCCCCCTCCTCCTCTCTCTCTCCTCCCCCTCACCACCTCTCCTCCCCCTCACCCCTCTCCTCTCCCTCACCCCTCTCCTCCCCCTCACCCCTCTCCTCCCCCTCACCCCTCTCCTCCCCTCCTCATCCCAGATAGGAAACAATCTCATAACTTTTAAAAATTTTGTCTGAAAAGAAAATTACAATCTCCTTAGTGTGAGACACGCTTAATGGTGCCCCCCCCCCCCCCCAGTTGGCGGTGACCATGAATATCTTACTATTCCTTCTTTCCTTCCTTCATTCTTCCTTCATTCCTTCTTCTTTCCTTCCTCCTTCATTCATTCCTTCATTCTCTCTTCCTTCCTTCTTTCCTCTCTTCCTTCCTTCATTCTTCCTTCATTCCTTCTTCTTTCCTTCCTCCTTCATTCATTCCTTCATGCTCTCTTCCTTCCTTCTTTCCTCTCTTCCTTCCTTCATTCCTTCCTTCCTTCCTTCCTTCTTTCATTCTTCGTTCGTTCGTTCCTTCCATCTTCATTCATTCCTTCTCCCTTCTCTCATACTTCTCTCTTTCTCTCCTCTCCCTCCATCCGTGTCGCCTTTTCTTCCCCCGTCCTTCTCTACTTCCCTCCCTTCATCATTTTCTCCTTTACTCCCTCTCCTTCCTTCCTTCTACCCTTTCCCACTTCATTTAATTTCCCTCTCCTTCATTCCTTACCTCCTTCTCTTCTCCCATCCCTTTCTCCATCTATCCTTCCCACCTTCCCTGCCTCACCCTCCCCCCTCCTTCCCTCCCCCCTCCTTCCCTCCCCCTCCTTCCCTCCCCCCTCCTTCCCTCCCCCCTCCTCTTCACGGCTCCCAGATTGTATGAAAACATCAGGTTAAAACAGACAAAATAATGCAATTCAAGACGCACTAACAACTGACGGAGGAAGACCTTACTGTAGGTGGTGTAAACTAAACCTGGTGTGGTGGTGGTGATAGGGGTGTTGTTGGTGATGAAAAGGGTGGTGATGTTGGAGGGGAATTGTGGTGGTGTCTACACTCAGTACACTCTCTCTCTCTCTCTCTCTCTCTCTCTCTCTCTCTCTCTCTCTCTCTCTCTCTCTCTCTCTCTCTCTCTTTTCCCACACCCTATCTACACCCAGTACATCCACCCAATCTCTCTCTCTATACCGCACTCTGTTTACACTAAATACACCCACCCCTTCCCTCTCAACACCCACTACACCCACCCCCCCCCACCCATCTCCTCCCCCGCCCCTCTCTCTACACCCATACTCACTCAGCCAGCCATCACCCCACCCCTCTGTGTCTACATCTGCGGACCCTCACCACACATAATGCACCAAGGTCAACACAGCCTGAGGTCAAACAGGGTTAGATTACGTGACCTGGATCTGATTGAGGGGTGGGGGGGAGGGGAGAGATTCATCCTGGTCCAACCTTTTATTTCAGCAGGTTAGGAGACGAGGTCGATACTCTGTTATTTTCGGATAGCTCACTGGGCCTCTAGCCAAAACGTATCGGAGAGAAAAGGACGAACAAAATTTACGATACATTTGTCCTTCGTCCTTCCCTTCCCTCCCTCCCTCCATCCTTTCTTTCCCTCCCTCTTCCATCCTCCCCCTCCCCCTCTCCCATCCTCCCCCTCCCCCTCATCCTCCCCCTCCCCCCGAGCTGCAATTTCTTCTTAATTACACGGAAGAAAATGGTAGTGTGGGTTGGTTGTAAATACGATCGATATGGTTCAGGAGGTCGACGAGGCTGGGGAGGGGAGGTGGCGGTGGGGAGGGGAGGGAAGGCGGGGAGGGGAGGGAAGGCGGGGAGTGATGGGAGAGATAGAGAGGTGGGGTGGTGAAGGGAAGGTGGGGATGGGAGAGGGGGTTCCATTACAAAGGTTACAGGGGTGACTACTGTATTAATGTTAGGTTACAGGGGGGGAGGGGAGCCTCATCCTGGGTTTAGGTCTCGATACATAATTTACTGTATTGGAAAGATGTTAGGTTAAATGTGTTTATTGTGGGGTTAAGTTTAGGCTACAGAGAATACAGTACAGGTAATGGGATAGGATACAGTAGTTACAATTTCAAGGACTCGTGGCTAAGCTTGACTTCACACGTACGTCGACAGAGCTACCGCACTGTATCCATTACTGTAACATTCAAAACACACTTCCTGTAATCTCATAAGACACACACCTAGTTGAAGCTGCGTGTAATTGATTCAGGAGATTATGTATTGTGTTTGTATATGTGTATAGGCAATGAATGTGTACGAATAAAAATATGCAATTTGATTTTGGATGCGGAGTCATTTTTGTTTCTTTATGATATGAGATAATTGATTATGTTTTAGTGTTAATGCATGCTAATGTGTTTAAATTAGTTAATAAAAAGTGCAGTATACAGTTAGGTTATTATTATTACTATTATTTTAGTAAGTAGTGATAGAAGCAGCAACTGTAAATTAAAATTGTCCTTTTCACAACAATAAAAGTTCTCCCGACAGAATCACAAATTTTCCCGCGAGTTCCAAAAATATGGATCGACACGTCAATCTGTAATTTCCGTTTAAATTTCCCGGAGATTTCACGTTTTCCACCGACAAATTCCGTAATTATATTTCTTGAAAGGACTTCCAGAATTTTGGCATTTCTTCATCCTCTCAGTGTAGTGATTTACGAGAGAAATTCCTCAATAGCGATTTATATATTGGAGAAAATACCGCAGGAAATATTTTCATTATTTTCACACCGAACAAAACTCCACTAAATATTTACACACTGAACAAAATCCCACTAAAAATTTCATGCAAACAAAATCCCCACGAGGAAAAAACTGACCCACTAACAATCAAAGCTTAAGCTAAAAGACACGAACCAATCAGAATTCACCTCCATACTCGATACAGAACTTTCCAAACACCTAACTTTATTTAAAGGTTTTTATTAATAGCCACCGATAAGAGTGTTATAAATTATCGTAGTGGCCTTAAACTGGGTTGTGAGAGCGGTGTGTTTGTCTGTTTGTCGAGAGAGAGAGAGAGAGAGAGAGAGAGAGAGAGAGAGAGAGAGAGAGAGAACTTGGCTAGCTTCCAAACACAAGCCGACACAGATAATCCAGTATCCAGGATTCCTTTCGTCCTATCGTGGTTCCTTTATATACGTAACCCGGCTTAATCCCACCTGAGTCTTGCGGGTAGATCACAGGTGTATCTCTAGCTCTGGAAATATATCTCTCTCAGGTGTACAAGACTGTCTCTATATCTCTGGAAATCTCTGCCTTGAGTGTTTATCTCTGGAATCATCTCTCGTACACACACACACACACACACAAAAACACACACACACACACACACACACACACACACACACACACACACACACACACACACGTACTTTTTTTCACCTTCGTTTATTACCAACTGGAGACATTAAACTAGATAATCGTGTGTTTACATTCACCTGAAGTCAAACACATGATACCTCCCCGAACACTCCTACCCCTGATCCAGAATAGTCAACCTGTTACTTGACACCCTCTTCCCCCCCCCTCCATCTCCTCACCCTCTTCCTCCCCCCATCTCCTCACCCTCCTCCCCCCCCCCCTCCATCTCCTCAGGTATCCCAATTCACCACCATTTCTGACTTGACTGATGTAGGTACTTTTCAACCTTACCTAACCTAACCTAACCTAACCTACCCTCGCCATGCAGGTATCGTCAGGCGAATTAAACTTGGGGGTTGGGGCTAATGTTCAGGTAATCCCAATATAAGTACAATTAAGTTACCTGGTATGTACAGTATCTATGGAGTGTACTGAAGTGTGGGACAATGTTGCCACCTCCTTGTGTTATGTGAGGTAGACACGTATGGTAGGGAGGGTGTGGGAGCTAAGTTATTGTTGTTGTTGTTGTTGTTGTTATTGCTGTTATTGTTGTTGTTATGGCTGTTATTTGTTTTTATTGTTTTTGTTTTTGTTGTTATTTTTGTTGTTGTTCCTGTTATTATTATCAGTTTCTTATTTATTTATATTTTCGTTATCACTACACTATTATTATTTTTGTTTATGATAATTATAATATTCTTACCGTCATAAAAAATGTTAAGTAATATCATTATCATCGTGAGTTTAATATTTTCCGTCAGTATGGTGGACGGACAGAAGTAGTACGGTACGGTCCTGTCTCCATTAATTCCTAACTTTTAACGAACAAGATCATTCCTGTCCAACCAAAGTGAGGTCGCTTGTTTAGGCAAGATTAATTGTGGCCGCGTTACAGTCAGGCAGCTGAGGAAGTGCCGTCACAGTCAGGCAGCTGAGGAAGTGCCGTCACAGTCAGGCAGCTGAGAAGTGCCGTCGCAGTCAGGCAGCTGAGGAAGTGCCGTCACAGTCAGGCAGCTGAGGAAGTGCCGTCACAGTCAGGCAGCTGAGGAAGTGCCGTCACAGTCAGGCAGCTGAGGAAGTGCCGTCACAGTCAGGCAGCTGAGGAAGTGCCGTCACAGTCAGGCAGCTGAGGAAGTGCCGTCACAGTCAGGCAGCTGAGGAAGTGCCGTCACAGTCAGGCAGCTGAGGAAGTGCCGTCACAGTCAGGCAGCTGAGGAAGTGCCGTCACAGTCAGGCAGCTGAGGAAGTGCCGTCACAGTCAGGCAGCTGAGAAAGTGCCGTCACAGTCAGGCAGCTGAGGAAGTGCCGTCACAGTCAGGCAGCTGAGGAAGTGCCGTCACAGTCAGGCAGCTGAGGAAGTGCCGTCGCAGTCAGGCAGCTGAGGAAGTGCCGTCACAGTCAGGCAGCTGAGGAAGTGCCGTCGCAGTCAGGCAGCTGAGGAATTGTCGTACTCTGCGTAACACTAATTGTTTACCTTAATCACTACCTCGTGTGTTGTGAGTCACGCGGCCCTGTGAGAAGTACGCTGTATAGTCCCAGGCGAAATAGTGAATTGTTGTTTTATAGAACTACTTTATGTACACCAACTCTTGTGAGAAACTTTGGGAGCTATTGTACGTGGCTGGATAGAGTTGTAAAGTGCTGTTGAGATCTAAATCGTGTGAGACGATAAACTATTGTTCTTTTAACTTTGTGTCTTGGATTTACAAACTACCGCTGAAGTATTGGTCGTGGCCTGGAAGTGTGACCTGCCTTAATTATTACTTCATAACAAAGGCCCATTGAGGTTTATTGAATGTGTTATGTCAAGACGATAGTGCGGGAGTATCGTACACACTGACCATGTTTTTTGTCATTATATCGTACTAAACAAGGGTGATGTATTGTGCTGTACTGAGTATGGTGCAGTACATGGACCTACGGCGGTGTCACAGGTAGTATGGTGGTGTTGTTTTACTCGTTACTTTACACAAGAGAAATAAAACTGTTAAGGTGTGTACCGTCACCAACTGCTGGGAGAATATCGTTCACAGTGACACTTGTTGCTGTAAGCCAAGACTTCTTACGAGGCGTGGTGAAGTATTGTACCTTATGTTGTGTCGTGCAGAGTGTGGTGGTGGCATACTGGTGGTGATAGACTGTTGTGGTAGACTGTGGTGGTGGTGGTGGTAGACTGGACTAAGGCCTCACCTTTCTGTGGTCCTGATCAGGGAGGGGGCGGGGGGGGGGGTGAAAGAGGCCAGGGAGAGGAATGTGGGAGAGGGGGGGAGAAAGGGACGAAAATACGGATAACTCAGAGAAGAGGGATTTAAAAGAGGGGGTGGGAATGGGACAAAGGAGGAGAGGAAAGTGGAATAAAGCGTGAAAGAAATTTAGAAGATGGAGGGATGGGAATGTTAAAGAAGAGAGGAAATGGAAGAGCAATAGAGAGACGCTCACCTCTGACCGCCAGGCCGGAGCTGGCTATTCAGGTCAACAGATGCCTTGACACACCACGATCGATCTCTTTAAAAGTAAGTAGGGATCTGGTGACGCGGAAACCCGGAGTGCGTGGCTGTCTTTTTGACGACTTTCACCCTTATGTCGTCTTCTTAAGGGGGTTAATTCCTGCGACCAAGGGGGAGATGAAGGTGAGGGGGAGGAGAGAGGGGGTGAGGGGAAGGAGAGAGGGGGTGAGGGGGAGGAGAGAGGGGATGAGGGGTAGGGGGAAGGGCCACAACGGAAGGCTACAGTTTATCGTCCAACGGGAGATGGTTATCAACAGTCGGCTGATTCCATTCACCTCGCCCGAGACTCTGAGAGTTACCTTCCCGTGACCGATATCAATCCGTTTTACGCCCCTTTACATCTCTCGTAAATGGTGCTTCATAGACGAAGGGCTTGGCATCTGTTTAAGTCGAATTTACCTTCAGGCTTTAATAGGAAAAGCTGGCCAGGAAATCTTACGGAAAACGAAATATTGTAGTCTAGATTTCTGAGAATATTCTAAAAATTTTGCGCTTAAGAGTCACTTTCACCGTGAATGATCCTTAAATTGTAAACGTCAGCCAGCGATTATGACCCTCCATTCGTTAACATTCCGGTAAGTATTTCAAGTAAGAGTCCTTTAGAATTTGCAGCGAAGAAACAGAAAAGTCCAATAGAGTAAGACACCATTGTTGCCAAGATTGGTGGTATTGTGTTGCGTCTCCTGCCCTCCAGACTGTGTTCTCATCATCGTGACCCAATGTTTGTTTACCTGTGACGTAATGGTTGGTATGGCGTATTGTTCGCTCAGGGGAAACACAAGAGCGGTTGTTGGTAGTGTTCTTGTGGGACTATGTGTTTACTAAATTATGTATGTTTAGGTTGATTGACCTCAGCGTCCTTACCTTATTGACCTAACCTTACCTCCCGGTGTGACGCTGCTGCTGCTATCACCATCACCAACACTACTACTTACATCACTATCACCACCATCACCACCATCAATAACAACCTCACACAACAACCATAAAAAACAACACCAATAGTAACAATAACATTTTCAACAAAAACACCAACACCAGCAACCAAAACAACTACAACAAAAACACTTATACTTCCAGTAAGCAAAGAAGGAACACACACACACACACACACACACACACACACACACACACACACACACACACACACACACACACACACACACACACACACGAGATAAATTACAAAACACAGAGAAAGAAAATGAATGTAAGTGCTTCCAAATGGGGAATTAAGGAAGAAATGAGGATGGATGGAGAAGGCAAGAGGAAGGAATTACATGAGGCAGGAGGAAGATGGAAGGGAAGAGGAGAAATGGAATGTTTAGTGGAGCATAATTATTGCTCTCTCTCTCTCTCTCTCTCTCTCTCTCTCTCTCTCTCTCTCTCTCTCTCTCTCTTCCTTCTGTGAGAGATGAGATAAAAGGAAAAGTGAGAGAAGGGGAAAGAGGGAGAAGGGAGGAGGAAATTAACTAGGAAAGAAAGTAGTGTGGGATGATGTGACTTGTTTTTCCCTGTAGTTATATTAATGATATTTTAGAGGCAATATTTTACTATGGAGAGAAAATACAGTGATTATTGGGACTGCTGGGTCAAAGGTCACATTTCTTCCTTCCTTCCTTCCTTCAGTTCTTCATTTCTTCCTTCCTTCAGTTCTTCTTTACTTCCTCCACTCTCTCCGTTACTTACTACCACCCTCCCTATCCTCCATCTTTCCTTCCTTTCCCGCTCCCTCCCTCCCTCTCTCACCCTCCCTCTCTCACCCTCCCTCCCTCCCTCTCTCACCCTCCCTCTCTCACCCTCCCTCCCTCCCTCCTCACCCTCCCTCCCTCCTCACCCTCCCACCCCACCCTCCCTCCCTCCCCACCCTCCCTCCCCACCCTCCCTCTCTCACCCTCCCACCCCACCCTCCCTCCCCACCCTCCCTCCCCACCCTCCCTCCCACCCCACCTTCCCTCTCCACCCTCCCTCCCCACCCTCCCTCTCTCACCCTCCCACACCCACCCTCCCTCCCCACCCCCCCACCCCACCCTCCCTCCTCCCCACCCTCCCTCCTCCCCACCCTCCCTCCCCACCCTCCCTCCCCACCCTCCCTCTCTCACCCTCCCTTCCCACCCTCCCTTCTCTCCCTCCCTCCCCACCCTCCCTCCCTCCCTCCCCACCCTCCCTCCCTCCCTCCCTCTCTCACCCTCCCTCCCCACCCTCTCTCACCCTCCCTCCCTCTCTCACCCTCCCTCCCCACCCTCCCTCCTCACCCTCCCTCTTTCACCCTCCCTCCCCACCCTCCCTCCCTCCCTCCCTCCCCACCCTCCCTCTCTCACCCTCCCTCTCTCACCCTCCCTCCCCACCCTCCCTCTCTCACCCTCCCTCCCCACCCTCCCTCCCCACCCTCCCTCTCTCACCCTCCCTCCCCACCCTCCCTCCTCACCCTCCCTCTCTCACCCTCCCTCCCCATTCTCCCCCCTCACCCCCCTTCTCTCCCCAGCCCTCCCCACCCTCCCTCTCTCACCCTCCCTCCCCACTCTCCCTCCTCACCCTCCCTCTCCCACCCTCCCTCCTCACCCTCCCTCTCTCACCCTCCCTCCCCACCCTCCCTCCTCACCCTCCCTCTCTCACCCTCCCTCCCCACCCTCCCTCCTCACCCCCCCTCCCCACCCTCCCACCTCACCCCACCCTCCCTCCTCACCCTCCCTCCCCGCCCTCCCTCCCCACCCTCCCTCCCCCACCACCCCCCCACCCCACCATCCCCCCCCACCCTCCCTCCCCACCCTCCCTCCCCACCCTCCCTCCTCACCCTCCCTCCCCACCCTCCCTCCTCCCCACTCTCTCTCCTCACCCTCCCTCCCCACCCTCCCTCTCTCACCCTCCCTCCTCACCCCACCCTCCCTCCCCACATAGAGAAATACAATGAGAAGATAAAATGGTGATCTGGATGGTGCCATTAGTGTTATCGGTGCTATTAGTAGACGGAGTGCCAGGAATGGGTGCCTGGCACTTTGATGGACCGCTTGTTGTCTCCGTCATATTGGGCACGTAAATAATAATCTCTGATGTATGATTTTTCTTATTATTTTAACGAGATGAAGTAGCGGCTGATAGATAGATAGCTAGGACACTTTGTAATTGAATCTTTGATGGATATTTTCTTATTCTTTTTAATCATGAAATTTTACAAGTGAATCTTTTATCTATGATCAATTTCACTATATCAAGGTGTCACTGTATCATGGTGTCACTGTATCATGGTGTCACTGTATCAAGGTGTCACTGTATCAAGGTGTCACTGTATCATGGTGTCACTGTATCAAGGTGTCACTGTATCATGGTGTCACTGTATCAAGGTGTCACTGCATCAAGGTGTCACTGTATCATGGTGTCACTGTATCAAGGTGTTACTGTATCAAGGTGTCACTGTATCAAGGTATCACTGTATCATGGTGTCACTGTATCAAGGTGTCACTGTATCAAGGTGTCACTGTATCAAGGTGTTACTGTATCAAGATGTCACTGTATCAAGGTGTCACTGTATCATGGTGTCACTATATCAAGGTGTCACTGTATCAAGGTGTCACTATGCTGGTCACAACACTAATGCAATATATATTTTGATCTTTGAACATTTTACCCTTCATAATTAAATCACTATCTATCTGTCTGTCTGTCTGTCTGTCTATATCTGTCTGTCTGTCTGTCTGTCTGTCTGTCTGTCTGTCTAATTATATATTTTTTTTGCTAGAGAGAGAGAGAGACAGAGACTGACTCACCTACCTACCTCACATATCAGTCATATACTCATTTGGTTATTCATATTTTGTTATTCAGTTATTCATTGCGTTTGGGTCCTCCCTCCGTCACTCACCAGCACCCAGTTGAAAAAAAAAAATTATACTCGTCATATTTTTTTATATATACAGTATATATCAATAACTATGGTTTAGAGTTTTTGTCATTCTTGTCATGAAACGTTATTTTATTTTTTTTAAGGTGATTTTATTATTATTATTATTTTTTATTGTAATTGTTTTTTTATTTATTATTTATTTTTTTATTATGAATGTGGTCAATATTTTGGGGGGCTTATTTTATGACCTGGTTATTTTATTATTTTTATTTATTTTTTTTTGTGAGGAGGCTGTACATACGGTGTTTGTTTGGTGTTTTTTTTTTTTTTTTGCATTTTTCAGTTATGTAATTCGGCTTTTTTTATTAATTTCGTTTTTTTTTCGTTTTGTGTTTATTTTTTTTTGTTTGTCTTCTTATTTAATTTTGACGTTACAGAGAGAAACCAGGTTAAATTTGTATGTATGTATGTATGTATGTATGTATGTATGTATGTATAAATTGTATATGTATCCAGCCAAACTGCCCTTACATATGCTCCTGTTAGGCAAAAGGTGGAGCGTGATAAGTGAAGCGTGATAATAGGTGGAGCGTGATAACAGGTGGAGCGTGATGACAGGTGGAGCGTGATAACAGGTGGAGCGTGATAAGTGAAGCGTGATAACAGGTGGAGCGTGATGACAGGTGGACCGTGATAACAGGTGGAGCGTGATAACAAGTGGAGCGTGATAAGTGGAGCGTGATAACAGGTGGAGCGTGATGACAGGTGGAGCGTGATAACAGGTGGAGCGTGATAACAGGTGGAGCGTGATAACTGGTGTAACGTAACAGGTGTAGTGTTATCGGTGCCTTTAAGGAATATTCCAGAAGGTGGTAACCCTAACTGACCTCAAGATGTATTAATAATGTAATCTACTTCATTAACCCGCGGGTGATCTAGAGCCCTTAATGAGCTCAAGAATTTTTTAATGAGGTCTTGTCGACAACTGGGAGATTAACGGGAACCAGGGAAATTCATTACCCGCTCAGCACCCTGTAGCTCAGCAGCTCAGCACCCTGTAGCTCAGCAGCTCAGCACCCTGTAACTCAGCACCCTGTTGGTTTGCTTAGTGCCATGTACAGTAGAGTACCTAGTGTTGTCGTAATCTGTGATGGTAAATCAGTCATATTTTTAGTTTCTGTGTTAGCTGTTTTCATCAATATCTGGTTCACCATCAGAGCTGAGTGAGTTACCTTAAGTCTTCAGTCTTTTTTACTGACTCAGTTGACATTTGTTGTATTATTTGAGGTTTAGCATTAGTCTAAACTTCTTTCTCGATTGATCCAGTGTTGTGAATCTGACCTCTCGAGATACAGAGACAATCTATACGACCATATTATAAAAGTCTGTTTCTGGCTTCTTTAGTGCATCACTGTAATGCTCATCAGGAGCTTCATACGCAAACTGTCTCTACGCATGTTCTTCTATTTACACAAAAGAATACTGTAAAGTAATGGTGGACACAGTCAACAACTATTAAGACTCTTCTAAGTGTCTGCTTATAGCCAGAGCCGATCCCGTGCGTGAGATATAAGCATGATGAGCCGAAGTTTAGGTGAAATTTCTAAATCCCAGGTTGAGAGAGAGTGTGGGAATTAATGTACTGGCTGCTGACACTTCCTCGATAGTGGCGGGGAAAGGTGCCTGTTTTAATGGCACCTATCACGACCTGCGTTATGCCTGGTTACAGTTACGTTTCACTTATGTTTATTCTGAATACAGGCGAAGGTACGAGGGTGCGAGGGTATGATCTGTTAGAGACGGATACATGTACACTTACGGTAATTAAGTACAGTTACAATTACAGGTAGAGATAAAAGATATACCTCGATAATGACACATATAGGTCAGGCCAAGTTAGGTAAATAACAAGTCTCAATTTATCCTTTACATTCCTTATTTAGTGCTTATTATGCTTGCTTTATATAGTACAGGACAGGACTCAGGGTCAGTATACATAATTAGTTCATATCATTTCGTTCAGTTAAAAATATCAAGGCATATAATTCATTCCAGTCTCATCAAAATTAGCATAGTCGCGCCTGTGTCGACACTTGTAGCAAAATTAACGAAGTGGCGACCGTCCAATGTTTTTTTCCTGCCAAAAGGAATGTCAATAAATCCGCATTCGAATGAGCGTGAAATGAATTAATTAAGGAGTAGAAAAATATATTGTGTTCGTCATCATCCTCTCGCTTTTGCTCTTTTATTTCTTCTGTGATTATTTTTTTTTTTTATTTATCTTTTTAGTTGGGGGTAATTGCTTGATTTTTTTTTTTTTTTGATAATGAGGTTGTCATTATATTTTATCGTTCGTAACTGGATGGATATCTCGTCATCTATCACCATAACTATTCTAGTAAATCTGTGAATGTTATCGGCTGTTTCTTTCTTGATTGACGTAATGTTATTGGCTGCTATATGTCCGATGTCCTTCCGAGTCATAAACACTACATATAAAAAACAATATTTTTTTGTTTCACAGTAAATTTAATTTTCAACGTGTTTTTGTTAATGTATGTCTTCTGGTCATATAATTTGTCTAAATAATCTAATATATTTAATATATTTAGCCATTAGTTATCGTACTCGATGGATTAATGTCGCCTTTAAAACACCTAGTTATCGTACTCGAGATTATTTTTATTACGAAATAAATTAATCTTAACACTGTTACGTTCATCTAATTATGTAAATAAAAATATTTCACATATAAAATTGAATATTACTTACGCCTGATTTACCATTAGCATAAAATCTAAATAATTAATGAAGTTAAAGTACCGGTGACTATAAATGACATTAACTGAAATGACAACTGGAAAACATAAGCTAATCGGCTCAATAATAATTTATTTCAGGTACGGTGTTAGTTCATCTATAATGAATTGAAATGACAGTCTGAAACACGGTGCAATCGGGGCCATAATAATATGGTCTGGCACACAGCTAGACCGTCTCTACCCGTAATTTACATATTAAACAGCAGCTGGATCTCTCGAATTTCATTTGTTTTTTTGGGCGCCTCTTTTTATTTCGACCATAACCATTTGTTTCCAGATGGCACGTTAATTAGTTCATAATTCTCAACTATTTGTTTTTCATAAGATACCCAAAATATCGTTGTTACTGTTGCGTTCTTCACTTGGTTCGCAATTGCCGTCCTATTATTTCGTCTATATTTCTCACGTGCTGTTGAATGACTGAGTTCGATCGTGTATGCTAATTGCAAGAACAGTCGTGGGGTGTACGACGACATTTACGATGACCTTCTTGCCCTGATCTTGTTTCAGTTATACCACCCTTTTGAAGCTCTGGAGAGATCTCGTAGTTTCGATATTTTGAGTACAGCACTAGCTAATAATTCCCACCAGGAAACTTGTTTCGAGACTCCTCCAAAGCTTCGAAAAGTGCAGAATTCCACGTGTTAAAGGCGATATTGCTGAAAAAAGACCAGGGCAAGAAGGTCATCGTAAATGGCGCCGTACACCCCATAACCGTTCTTGCAATTGGCCCTTAAGAGGCATGTTTCCCTTTAGTCTATCGTCGTCATTTGTTTTTTGTAGCTATATCATATCGTCTATATTCCTCTCTCGTTTCCTATTGGTGCGCTAGTTTGTTTATCCACCTAAATTGGTCCCTGCTGTTACATAATCAACAGATATGCACCGGTGGAATGACGGCGTCTGATAGGCCGAGTCACTAACCAGAGTCGTATACATTTATTTTTATTCCAATTATTATGAGGTAAAATTAAGGTTACGTCACCATTTCTAGAAATGTTCATAATGTATTACTTTTACTGCTACGCTCATGGCATAATTATTCATAAAAGCACCATGATGATAAATTATTCATACGTCAGCCAGCGGAAATGTCAGGAGTTGTAATGTACTAATAATACAGTATTTCATGGTGTATTTATACACTTTGTATTATCACCAAATTATTCACTTCCTCAACTATTTGTTGCGTGATTGGGGCCAGGAAGTGTAAACCTGTAGGGTAGGGTAGGATGGAGGGGGGTAGAAGAGGATAGGTTTGGTTAGGATAGGATAAGTTAGGATGGGTACATAAGCTAGGTTTAGGGTAGGTAAGTAGACAGATAGATATAGATAGATGAAAAGACAGACAGGGACAGACAGACAGACAACGACCTAGACAGACAGAGACCCCAGACAGCCGTTCATTGGTCAGGTTACAGCAGCAGCACCAAAGGCTAGAGATAATTAATAACATAAAAGAGCCTAATTAAGCATAATAACCTCACTTTCTCCCTGAATAATTACATAAACATATTTTTTTATTTATTTTTTCGTTGTATTTTTTGTATTTTTCAATTTATATTTTTGTGAATTTTTCTCAATATATTTTTCCTTTAGTTTCAGCAATTCCTTTTAATGTAGTTTTATTATTATTATTATTTCATTATATTTTCACTGAATTTTATGAATATATTTTTTGGCTGTAGTTTTGGGAATATATTTATTTATTTTTATAAATTTTTACAATACTGTTTTTTCCACCCTCATGACCCCTTCCTCCACCCTCATGACCCTTTCCTCCACCATCATGACCCTCTCCCCACCCTCATGACCCCGTCCCCACCCTCATGACCCCGTCCCCACTCTCATGACCCCGTCCCCACTCTCATGACCCCTTCCTCCACCATCATGACCCCTCCCCACCCTCATGACCCCTTCCACCACCATCATGACCCCTCCCCACCCTCATGACCCTCTCCCCACCCTCATGACCCCGTCCCCACCCTCATGATCCCTTCCTCCACCCTCATGACCCCGTCCCCACCCTCATGACCCCTTCCTCCACCCTCATGACCCCGTCCCCACCCTCATGAACCCCTTCCTCCACCCTCATGACCCCGTCCCCACCCTCATGACCCCTTCCTCCACCCTCATGACCCCGTCCCCACCCTCATGACCCCTTCCTCCACCCTCATGACCCCTTCCTCCACCCTCATGAACCCGTCCCCACTCTCATGACCCCTTCCTCCACCCTCATGACCCCGTCCCCACTCTCATGACCCCTTCCTCCACCCTCATGACCCCGTCCCCACCCTCATGACCCCTTCCTCCACCCTCATGACCCCGTTCCCCACCCTCATGACCCCTTCCTCCACCCTCATGACCCCGTCCCCACCCTCATGACCCCTTCCTCCACCCTCATGACCCCGTCCCCACCCTCATGACCCCTTCCTCCACCATCATGACCCCGTCCCCACCCTCATGACCCTCTCCCCACCCTCATGACCCCGTCCCTACCCTCATGATCCCTTCCTCCACCCTCATGACCCCGTCCCCACCCTCATGACCCCTTCCTCCACCCTCATGACCCCGTCCCCACCCTCATGAACCCCTTCCTCCACCCTCATGACCCCGTCCCCACCCTCATGACCCCTTCCTCCACCCTCATGACCCCGTCCCCACCCTCATGACCCCTTCCTCCACCCTCATGACCCCGTCCCCACCCTCATGACCCCTTCCTCCACCCTCATGACCCCGTCCCCACTCTCATGACCCCTTCCTCCACCCTCATGACCCCGTCCCCACTCTCATGACCCCTTCCTCCACCCTCATGACCCCGTCCCCACCCTCATGACCCCTTCCTCCACCCTCATGACCCCGTCCCCACCCTCATGACCCCTTCCTCCACCCTCATGACCCCGTCCCCACCCTCATGACCCCTTCCTCCACCCTCATGACCCCGTCCCCACCCTCATGACCCCTTCCTCCACCATCATGACCCCGTCCCCACCCTCATGACCCCTTCCTCCACCCTCATGACCCCGTCCCCACCCTCATGACCTCTTCCTCCACCCTCATGACCCCGTCCCCACCCTCATGACCCCTTCCCCACCCCATGACCCCTTCCTCCACCCTCATGACCCCTTCCTCCACCATCATGATCCCGTCCCCACCCCATGACCCCCTCCGCACCCCATGACCCCTTCCTCCACCACCATGACCCCCTACCCAACCCATGACCTCCTCCCCAACCCATGACCCCCTCCCCACCCTCATGATCCCTTCCTCCACCATCATGACCCCCTCCCCAACCCATGACCCCCTCCCTACCCCATGACCCCCTCCCCACCCTCATGACCCCCTCCCCACCCTCATGACCCCTTCCTCCACCATCATGACCCCGTCCCAACCCTCATGACCCCGTCCCCACCCTCATGACCCCCTCCCCACCCCATGACCCCCTCCCTACTAGGTCATAATCCCATTAATGGTGTTGGCCACAAAACTTACCCCCCCCCCCCCCGTCCCCATGGTCTCCCTAGTGTCGTTAACACATTTTTTCTGCCAATTTCTATTTTTTTACTTTTTTTTCTCTTTCTCTTTGATGCGATGGTTTACTGGTTTTAAATTTCACTGTACAGGATCTTATTACAGGTGTTACATCAATTCAACGTAATAAAAATTAATTCGTGTATGGTTAATTAGTTTTTTTGTTTAAGGCGTCAGTTACCATTATGAGATAGCTAAATTATAACTTTATTAGGTTAGGTGAGGTAAGATTAGGTTATCTTAGGTTAGGTTAAGTGCTTTAGGAAACTGTATAAAAGTTAATTTGAATTGTTTAACTTGTCAAATTTCAGTTCATAGATATGGTATTTTCTGTAATTTATATTTGATTTGATTTTACTTATATTCATATTTCATACAACGTTATCTTCTGCTTTTACTAAGTTCCAGTTAACACTGTGTATTATTTGTGTTCAATTTCTTTCACTGTATTTTGCTAGCGTATCGTAACCCTTAGAAATAACTTGTGACTAAAAATTACCCAAAATCACTCTTATAAATTCTCAAAAAACACAATCATTAATAAAATATAACTTTTAAAAACTAAAAATTATTATTCAAAACACTTAAAATCTATCACAATGCGTAATAATAAATTTAAAATAATTAAAATCAGGAAAGAAAATACCATTGATGAAAATGGCCATAACTAAGGGGTAACTATGATAAAGGTCACCAATCAATCATCTCTTAAATAAATCCCAGAAAATCCAAAATTTTCATCAATTATTCTTAACCCTCAAAGGATCCATGACTGAATAAATATATCCTCACGTCCAAGAGAAATCAAACTACCCATCAGATTTATTTCTCGAGGATTTCAGATTTATTTTTACGTCAATTAACGCCGATTTTAAACCAGCCATCAACTTTATTTTAAAAGATGGAGATAAATTTATTTATTTATTTATTCTCAGATTCCTATTCTTCTTTGTTTAATGGATTTTGTGGGACGTTTCATTTCTCATCTTTATCCGTCTTTATCTGTCTGTCTGTCTTCTACTTTTCTACCTGTGTATCTTTCTGTCTCCCTGTCTGCCTTTTTACCTGTGTTTGTCTAATCATATCAATTTATCTATCTATCTGTCTGTCTCTGTCTCTGTCTGTCTGTCATATTAATATCTGATACTAAACGGAATTGATTTTTTATAATGTAAGTTTACTTTTGGGTCGATATATCACGATAAACTAGGTTGATTTTGCTCTTAATATGTTCAGTACATAATAATTTCCACAATATATTTCCCGGCAGCTGTTGAGTGAGAAGATGCAACTCCCTGAAGCGTATTGAGATGAAAGAAATTAACCACATTCTTCGGTACAATAACTCTTTTAATAACGAAAGGTAAGGAAATGCATAAATTTGGTAATGTATAATAGTTCGTTCCCGCTTAAAATAAAATATAATCAAGTCATGGTATGTTTTTATTTGTCATAGGTTAGCCCACATTAGTTAGCCCCACCTCCAAAATAATAATAATAATAATAATAATAATAATAATAATAATAATAATAAACTCAAAATCATTCTCATATGGGTAAAATCTCGAAATATTGTGTAATGGTGATATATATAACAATATTTTTTAATGTAACAAAGAATTTCCTTAATGTAACACACGTATCCCTTAATGTAACACTGTATTACTTGTTCCGTGTGACAGTTTGTATATAGAAGCATTAACGAAACATCAGATTGTGTTTTTTGTGATGTGAATAGATTAAAAGTGTAGTGAAAACAGTATTGGTAAAGTTAAATTACAGTTTTTGACTACATGTGTTGCTGTAACAAGATTGGTAATGGTTGGTTTAATCTGTAATGTAATTTTATCTGTAGTGGTGCCAGACTAAAGTTTGTTAATAGTTAGATAAATATATTGTATAATGAAGGTAGCTGGTGGTACTGCTTCACTACAGTTTTATTTTGAAGTGTAAGCTGCAACATTACCAATAAAAAAAATATCGGATAAGATATTAGTTAAACATAATCTCATACATCAGTAATAGTAATCAGTTTGTTATATGACCAAGGTCTTCCTTCCCCATCCCGTCGCCATCTTTGTTTTCATTCATCTGGCTCCAAGACTATACACTAGTCAACTATGTGGATTATTTTACATATTGTGTTACGTATTGTTTAGTGAAGGAATTTTCCATAGTGTATTCTTTATTGTATAGTGGTGGTCCGGTTATTTTTGTTAATTACAGGTGAAATAATACCAGGTGGAGTGGGAGATAATAACAGGTGGAGTGGGAGATAATAACAGGTGGAGTGGGAGATAATAACAGGTGGAGTGTGAGATAATAACAGGTGGAGTGGGAGATAATAACAGGTGGAGTGTGAGATAATAACAGGCGGAGTGGGAGATAATAACAGGTGGAGTGGGAGATAATAACAGGTGGAGTGGGAGATAATAACAGGTGGAGTGGGAGATAATAACAGGTGGAGTGGGAGATAATTACAGGTGGAGTGGGAGATAATAACAGGTGGAGTGGGAGATAATAACAGGTGGAGTGTGAGATAATAACAGGTGGAGTGGGAGATAATAACAGGTGGAGTGTGAGATAATAACAGGTGGAGTGGGAGATAATGACAGGTGGAGTGGGAGATAATAACAGGTGGAGTGGGAGATAATAACAGGTGGAGTGGGAGATAATAACAGGTGGAGTGGGAGATAATAACAGGTGGAGTGGGAGATAATAACAGGTGGAGTGGGAGATAATAACAGGTGGAGTGGGAGATAATAACAGGTGGAGTGGGAGATAATAACAGGTGGAGTGTGAGATAATAACAGGTGGAGTGGGAGATAATAACAGGTGGAGTGGGAGATAATAACAGGTGGAGTGTGAGATAATAACAGGTGGAGTGGGAGATAATTACAGGTGGAGTGGGAGATAATAACAGGTGGAGTGGGAGATAATAACAGGTGGAGTGGGAGATAATAACAGGCGGAGTGGGAGATAATAACAGGTGGAGTGGGAGATAATAACAGGTGGAGTGGGAGATAATAACAGGTGGAGTGGGAGATAATAACAGGTGGAGTGCTGAAAAAAGAATTAGGAGGTTAGGTTAGGTTAGGTTAGCCAAATAGTTATTGTTCTTCAAGGTGGATAAGGTAATTTTTATAAGCATGAAATTCTTAAGTGTGTGTACATGTTTTGTGAGAAAGTTTGGACGCGAAATTTGCATACTTTGGAAACTTCACAGTCGGACATGAATGAGTTTTATTTGTTTTTTTTTGTTTTGTTATTGTGAGGTTTATGTTTTTCGTTTTATTTGTTTATTTGTTTGTCACTTTCTTTTTGCTTTTGACAAATTAATTTTTCGTCATTTTTAGTTTAATGTTATAATTTGGTATATATTTTTTTTTTTAAGATTTTTGTTAACTGTTCATATATTTTTTTTTTCTAAGGGTCTTTATTTCCACAATTTCTATAGATAATAATTTCCTTAGGCATTTGCAGTACTTTTTTCTATAAATTTTCTATTGACATTAATCTATTTCCACAATTTCTTATCGCTATTAAAATCCAAAGGCATTTATTTCCACAATCCTCCACCCAAGGACTGGTCGCAACTTGAAGCCTGATTCAGATTGCGTTGAGTTTTTCGCGAGCGGAGAGAAAAAATCCCCCCTCGGTTTAGTTAATTGGATTTCTTGGAAGGATGTCGTGATGTCCTTCTTCGTTGCCTCCGTCGGGTAGGTATTGACCTTATACTGACTGACCTTCCCTCGAGGAGTAACTATTGGCCCCTATGGTAAATTTGGTTACGTTTGCGGTGAGTCAGTCAGTAAATCGCTTTGGAAATTGGTTTAAGAGAAATAAAAAAATGGACTTTGGTGTCATTTAAAGTGAGAAATTGACTCTGTAGTTTTAAATGAAAGAAAATTGAATTAGTGTAGTTTGGGATGAATAAAGAAATGAGTCAGTGTAGTTTGATATGTAAAGAAAGAAAGATTCAGTGTAGTTTTAAGAAAAAATTCTAGTCAAGTGTGTGTAGTTATGATTGAAAAGAAGACTCAGTATACTAAAATGATAAACAATATTGATTTAGATTATAATTTATGTAGAGAAAGAGTTTATATATATCTCAGCTGGTCATAAAGATTAGGTTTATTTGAATTGTTATTTTATTGGTTTATCAAGAACATAATTTTATCTAATTTATTGTGGTTGATAAATAATAGAACCATATACTGTATAATGTTATGTATTCAACTCACCCACATCTGTTCACTCTCCCACACCTGCGTCACTCTCCCACACCTGCGTCACTCACCCACACCTGCGTCACTCACCCACACCTACCCACGGATATACGGCCATCTAGTCATGAACGATCGCTACTGGCACTCACGATCGCTCATCTTCCAGTTTAAAGGCCCTGTTCACATGGAAATAACACGACCTATTCATGAACCTAAGTCGCTGGGGGCATTTACGACCTTGTTACTCACTACCTATACGACCTATTCTCAAAGGAAGTTGTGATGTGATCGTGTCTTGTACCTGTATGGTCTTGCTATCCATCTATCTATCTATCTATCTATCTGTCTGTCTGTCTGTCTGTCTGTCTTACTCTCAAACGTAATCCTTGGAGAGTTAGGTGAAATTCCATCCCGAGAATAGACGTAAACACATGCATTCACTAATGTTTCTCCTGTGTTGAGACTTACGACAAAACCAATCCCAGCTAACATGTAAAGGGGGTTTGATTGAACGCCCAGAGTTCCTACGCAGTCGTTTAACCCGGCAAGAGGGCGTGTGACTGTACCAAGCACCAGGGAGGTGTTTTCCAATACGGTCCAAATATAGGAGTTCCGGTCTAGTGTTCACGAAGATTGTCTGTCAGTGTGTTTTGGTGTTGTCTGAGGGGTAATACGTTTTTCAGTGTGTTTTGTTATAATGCATTTTCTCTCTGGGGTTTTAGTGTAATGTTGTTGTTTTTTGTATTGTAAGTTATTGTTGAATATTTTTATTTGTTTTTCGTTTATATAATGTGTTTTGCTTGGGTTTTTGGTTGAAGTTGATGCATTTTCTTTGTTTCTGGTTAAAGTTGGTGCATTTATTGTGTTTTGGATTAAAGTTGAAGATTTGATTTGTGTTTCTTGAAGACCACTACAGACCCGCACCTCATCACAAGACACCATGAAGAGATAACTACGTCACTACACCTTTTTTGTTATTGTCTTCACGCTAAAAATATATCGTTTATATTTAAAAACAATAATAAACCACGGCAAAAAACTGCCATTAAATAAACCATTGATTGGATCCACACTGTCAGAAACCGTGCGATGTTTTTTTTTTTCGTAACTGAAGACGTAAGAATGAACTGGTTAACTTATGTAAACAAATACAAACGTAAAATCGAATAAAATAACAACTAACTGGTGCTTAATGTTTGTATGTCGTTAAGGTCGAGTCTCCGTGAACTTTTATTTTTATTTTGGTGTTTTAGTTAACCATCGTAGTGAGTGACCTTTATAAATTGAGTACATGTATAACAACAGGATTTAATTAGATTCATTAACTGTAATAAGGAGTAATAACTTCTTTGTTTCTACCATTGAGAATAATAATTATATAAATACTAGATATAACACGTCTAGTTTATTACTTTATTATGGTTGAGAATAATTATTGAACGTATAATTTCAACGTCTATCACTAGTTAACGTTATAATGTTATCACTGCGCTTCAACAACTACTGTAAGGTCTTTAAACGCGTAACAAGGGAAGTAATTACTTTAGTCCATCAGCAATTAAGAATTATGAGAGATAGAACTATGTGTCATTAGGCCTGCCCGGGTCATTAGTCGTGTGGCCGATTAAGACGGACCCATTAGAATTGGTCGTCCTATTAAAGGCTTGGGAAATGAATGTAGGTCAAATTGTGGGTTATTAGGACCTAAACCCAGCCTCCTCGTGATGTAAACCCGGGATTTACGTGTCTTAAACCCAGAATTCACATTACCTAAATCAACAGTTCCCATGACCTAAACCCAACCTCTTCGTGACTTAAACCTAGAATTTACGGGTCCTAACCCCATGATTTATGTAACCTAACCCCAGGATTTACGTCACCTAAACCCAGAATTCACTTGAACCTAAACCCAATCTCTTCGTAACCTAACTTAAGCATACAAGGAGGTCAAAGGAAGATATAAGAGGGCAGAAGTCTCTTGAGGAAAGCCGCCGTGACGAAGTGTGACCTGCCAGCACCCCACAACACTGTCTTACAAGGAGTACTGAAGACGATGTGATTAGTCGTGGGCGTCTCAGTGGATGTGACAAAAAAACCCGTCTTAATGAGCAGAATATTACACACCTTTACGAATTTTATTTTGTGCATAAATTTGTATAGATACATTTATAGTGTTATAACTTTTAAGTATTTTATATATAAATGTGTATAGTTATGTATAAATATGAGTAGAATATTATACACACTTAAGGAATTTTATATGATGTATAAATGTTTAAGTATGTATACAAATTTGTAGAATAAAATATAAATATTCCTCGCTTCATGTTACTACAACAGGCCGGAAAGATAGAATCATAGTACTCACCGGTAATTGGCTGACTCAGAACCTCCTCCACGTTGATTCGTTAAGGCCAGTCCACACGATCAAGCAGTGCCCGGCGGGCACGCGCTAAATGCCCGTTATCGGGCAAAATTAGCAGGCAAACCAGCTTGCCTGGTGGTTTGCTGCCGGATATGGAGAGACGACTTTGCCAGACAAACGATAACACCGGAAAACCGACATTCCTATAATATTGTCATTAATATTCAGCATTACACAAGACTGCAATACGAGACACGTGTTATTATTGGAACCTCAAGTGACTGTCAAAAACAGCTGATCACTACGCCACCGCTGACCTCGGGGGTCGGGGTCCTCAAGTCGGTGAGGTATGAACAGATACTGACAGAACGTAAGCTAGTACTTTGTAAAACCCGAGTTAAATACTGCAAATGTGATAGGTATATGTTCCCAGCTCGGTCCAGATGTCCAGTGTTTAACCAAATAAACTTATGCAATGTACATTATTGGCGTACCAATAAACGGGAGATTGTTTATGTATTATGTAATGAGGACATTCGTGTGTGTTCTTCGTTCCTGCCGCTCTCCTCACTCTAGTCCCATAGCTTCCTGTCTATGCATATCATAATTCTAACATTATTCAATGAATTTTTTTATACTACAAATCACACCTGCAAGTAATCTTCCTTGAGTACTTCACACATGGCTTGACAAGTTGCAGGTAATATGGGAAACAAACTTTGTTTTGATATCCTCGTTCTGTACCGAAGTGACGTGTAGGTGCACCCAGTTGAAAGATATATGAGCGTTGCCTCTAGACGAGCCTCTGCAGATATACTCTCCCTCATATTGGTATCCTGTTTTTTTTGTATATGGTTCCACTTTCGCTAGAAGTTTGTAACAGGTGTTGGATCCATTCTCATGTAATTGGTGAAGTCTAGCTAATGTCCATCTAGCAGTTCACGTAAAATCGTGACATGACTTCCCAATACTTTTCTTCGACCTAACCACTCTTTGCACCATTCCCTTTTCTGCATTTGGTTCTTCTTTTTGCACATAGCAGCAATTATTATAGTATACAACGCTATGCTCTTCGCTTTAACTGTCCGGCGACTATTCCTGCGACACACCATGATGATCGTACCACACCCGCCACTGCCGACCACCTACTAGCTACCGGCGCCCGACTATGACTGCCGCCAACCACCCCCGTGTGTACAACGAAACACAGGCCGGGCACTGCTCGATCGTGTGGACGGGGCTTAAGGCAGTCAACATAGTGCAAATTGATCGGAAAATAAACTTAGAGTTTTTTTATGAATCGGCGTAAATATTAATTAATATATATTTGTTCAAACTTTTAAGGATATATTCATGGTGGTATATTTCCCGGTGAAATGTGGCTAAGAAATACACAAGCCAGAGTGTTTTCAAGTCACACTTTATTTTTCTGGTCATATATTATTATAAATTCCTTTTAATATATCTATCTTAATAACTTGCCACCATAATACTTGATAATAAGTGTTTATTAATAGACACCGAATCGAAAACCGTTTAGAATATTGAGCTGTTGTGAGTAGCGGGATAGAACTCCATTATTTTGATATATAGAGAGATGAAAATTTAGTAATAATCTGTGATAATTTCAATCCCATACGAATAGAACTTCGATATAACGCTTATGATATAGGAGTCGGGGGGGGGGGGGGGGGTTAAAGGGGAAATATTTCGAGTATTTCTAAATTTCCCATTTCTTTCTCTCTCTCTAACCTCGCATAGCTTTCCAACTTATTTAGTTTTCTCATTTTCTCTTGTCTTTTATTTCCCCACTTTCTTGCCGTTTTCTTCCTCAATTTCTCTCTCTCTCTCTCTCTCTCTCTCTCTCGCGGGAAAATATGATATAAAAACAAGGACTAATTTATTAGTTTGGAGAAGATGTGAACCTCCAGATGTATAGGTGTGTGTGATTGTACATGTATGTACGTATGTATGTATGTATGTATGTATGTGTTTGTACATGTACGTGTATGTGCATTATTTACTTTTATATCAAGGTACACAGCAACAACAAACCGCCGAAAAACACATCATCAATATAAAACACATTAAATGGTCATAAAAACCCGACAAAAGTTGTATAAAAGCCATGACTTCTATATTGGCTATAAAACACTGTAGCCAGATAACGTCTAGAGCTTCACCCTCCAGTATATTACTGTCTTTTATGGAGTTGTGAGAGTACTAGACTTGGCTATATTGCTCCTCCATACAGCTGGTACTCGACCTAGACATTATAAGTGATGTATCGCTATATCTTAATTGTATAGCTTCTTGGGGGAGCGGCGGCCGAGTGGTTACTACGCTGGCCTACGCTTCTAAGGGTCGCTGGTTCCCGTCCTCTATACCACCAGCTGTGAATAGGTACTTAGCTTTATAGTTGGGGAAGTGGCGATGGTGGAGGGCAGTGCCGGCCCCACAGCTCCCTGTTTACCCATGGTTTAGTCTGCAGTGTACTGTATCTACACCGCCCCTCACGGATCATCAGGTCTATGGAACCCACTTTAAGTTTCGTGGAAGTATAGTAGGGATACAACACACCGTACTGTAGACTGTTTCAGAGGAGGTACTGTCGGCACTGTACTCAACACCACCACTTTCTCAACTGTAAGGTTAGGCACCGATTACAGGGTGAACTGTGGCTGTCCCGGGAGCTAACCAACGTCCTTTAGAACAACAGGATAGGAGGCGAGTGTTGTAGCCACGAAGGTTTTGTTCCGCTTGTCTCTTCCAATAATAAAGATTATAATAATTAATTAGAACAAAGAATAAGTTTCACTGTCAGTAGTTGCATTTTAACTCACCTCTTCCAACTGAACGCTGCCAGGTCCAATCAATTTGTAGAATTGCTGAGTGAGAAGCGTTCTGATTGGCTGGCTTTTGTGATTGCCATAGCACTCCCACAGTTTCCTGATTGGTTCTCTGTTGGCGGGAAATATTTGTTTTGCACAACATGTTTGGGAACGACATCTTGCATGAATAACAAAGTAACACACCCAAAAAGTAACAGTCGTCAGTCGTGCTATATACAACCTCTCCCGGTGTTGTATCAGTGTGTGTGCATTTCATCCATTATTCTTTTCGTATTTCAGTAATGAG
This sequence comes from Homarus gammarus, assembly GCA_958450375.1. NCBI lineage: Eukaryota > Metazoa > Arthropoda > Malacostraca > Decapoda > Nephropidae > Homarus > Homarus gammarus. Next base: position 1,069,436 of record CAUDMG010000786.1, on the reverse strand, counting down.
CAGTAGCAGAAACGGGTACATGAAGACACTACTGGCTTATTATTATTATTATTATTATTATTATACTTCACTTAGTTTTACCAAATTTATTCTAGTTTTGTTGTTTCTTATGACGGGCACCAGAAATCACCTCGTGTGTTTTAACTACAACAAGTGGAGTGTTTTGAGTCACCCCAGCGCCGCCCTCATTTTCTTCCACACGCTTTGATCTTATACCTTTGAAGGGTCGAATTTCCTTCCTCTCTGCAGTGATTATTCTACTTCCTCCCTTCCCTCCAATACTCGCCCCCTGCCTCTCTTGCCTCCCCAACCCTCTTACTGCCTCTCCTCATATTTTATTTCTCTTTCTTCTAATCCTTTATTCTCTGTTTCTTTTTCTTATTATTTATGCTATCTAGTCTGTTATTCTCTCTATCTTTCCTTCCATTACCTCTTCGATCTTCGCATTCCATGAACACTCCTTTCTCTTGCATGTTTCTTACTCCCTTTTCGTCCTCGTATCTTTCTCCCTCCCTCCCTCCTTACCCCCCTCCCTCCCTCCTTACCTTCCTTCCCCCACTCCTTACCTCTCTCCTTCCCTCCTTACCTCCCTCCCCTCCCCACACACTCCCCACTTTATCCCGAGGTGCGTAAACTGGAGTACATGGCCAGAATATAGCCAAAGTGAAGAGAATTTGGCGAGTTTTGAGTATACTGGCGAGAATTCATAGCCAGTACAAACACGTCTCTTACTAAACATAGCCAATTTTTATCTCAAAATTTAATAGGCATATCATTAATTTCGTCTTTTGGATTAATAACATGAAGATAGATTATTTATTTCTGATAATTATAAGTTAGTGAATATATTTTACAGTGATTAATGTATGTTATAGTATGATCATGGTTATAAAATATGTAAACATAATACCTTGGTATGTATTTTCAGCCTGGTATTCCTTGTTGTAAAGCCGTGTTCACAACGACTCCTGAAAGTGACAGCAAAACTCATTCGAAGATCACACATAAAATATCCTCAAGTGGTGCATTTTTGTCGTTGGTAGTGTCATCTGTATTCAGGTCGGAAGCCTTGAGGAAGTTTGGGTTGAAGCCCTGCTACTTTGTATGTTATTCTACAAGGCGGGAACCATCCTCGGTAAGATATCTACGAATGAATTTTGTATTTAGGTGTTGCAAAAATTATTCATTGCAAGTTGAAGTTTTTCCATTGACGGTATTGTAATTTGTTTATGAATCTTGTATGTGAGAATTATTTGCCGCACGTAGATGTAGTAAATTATATTTATGTATGGTGTATTGATGTAGTTTATAGTTTAGAATATTTGTAGGGAATTGTTATTGCATATTATTATATTGTTATTGTATTGTAGAGTAGAGTAGAGTAGCGAGGACTAACAGCCATTTTGGATTTTTCATACTATTTAAAGAAATTTTTTTAACTTTTAAGTAACGGGTGAAATGATATACGATTAGTTACAGGTGAGATGATGTACAATTAGTTACAGGTGAGATGATGTACAATTAGTTACAGGTGAAATGATATACAATTAGTTACAGGTGAAATGATATACAATTAGTTACAGGTGAGATGATGTACAATTAGTTACAGGTGAAATGATATACAATTAGTTACAGGTGAAATGATATACAATTAGTTACAGGTGAAACGATATACAATTAGTTACAGGTGAGATGATGTACGATACAACATTGAATCTGACATCATCATAACACAGCATTTAAATTATAGGTGTCTCCATTGCTTCATGTCTTAATACTATAACAAACTTCATCAGAACTTCACAGTAAAACTCTCTTAATGAAATAACTCTTAAGTATATCATGTTTGTTGCTCCCAGGTATATCATGTTTGCTCCCAGGTGTAGTGTTGTCATCTCTGGTGTTGTGGTCACATTATCTCCTTGACTCAGTGAAGCAAAAAACCCACTAGATTTAATGATAATAATCTCACCCATAAACCCCCAGCTTTGTTTATATAGTTCCTCCCTAGTTCTGTAGAGTCGTGCCTGGGTAGTGGTGGGTGTAGCCGTGTTGGGAACCCGGGCAAAAGTGTCATTTGGGGGCTGTGACGTGTGTACAGCAATGCATATAATCTTGCATTTTATAAGAACAAATTGTGTGGTTGAGAATTGGAATATATTCTTAAACGAAATAATAATACGACAGGAATAATTTACGGTTTTAAAATTGGATATTAAATTGAATAGCAAATATTAATTGTTGCGCTAAAATATGTATCTAAATATATACATTGAAATAACATTCATACTAACACGTTTATATCATCTTGTTAGCTGCTTGGCCACGTCTCTGTTACGCACTGTCGGCACGTAGGCACTACTGGGCATGTACTGACTCCAGTATGTATCTGTATACCTGCGCCAGTATTAGTTAAGTCTGGTCTTGAATGAGCTCGTACGTGGTACCGGCACAACACTCGCAGGTTGTTCTTAGAGCTCTTAGTTCTCCCTGAAAGTTTTCTGAATTTGTGGCTTCTTCATCCATAGTATTTATATGACAATTAATTTCCTTTTATGTTTCGTGAAGGTGGCACCTATCAATATCTTCTTTAGTAATAGTCGATACAGTTAATTTAGTCCAAGTAAACTTTTGTACTGTATTTCTTCTATGATGTTCATGAGTACCTCTTCTTTGAGGTTCAAAAAATGTAACTCGGTAAAGAGTACCAGTTTGCCCTCTTTTTATAGAAGTTTTCCTTGGAAAATTAGTCACTGGCTGCTCTGCTCTGCCATCAGGTGGCGCCACGATCTCGCTGTGGCAACTCGTTAAAAATAATGGCTATGAAGGAGAGTTGTATTTTCTTATTGGATATTCCTTGGAAGTGTTTCTGATGATCATTGCAAATATTTGTAAACTTAATATTCTGTTTTCAGGTCATGTTAAGGGTAAATGTCTAGTTCATTATATTAAAACTAAATTCGATTTTTTCTTTTCAAACCCTAAAGCTATGAGCAGCACTTTGTCTGGAGTGATACGCGGCGTCACCTGGTCCTCGGAGATATGAATCTGATCACCTATAAAAAGTCAGGCATTTATTATTCAAATTCCACTTTACTGTAACCATGAAGCTGTAATGAATACTTTCAGGATGTTACACAATACGCAAACCATAACAAACAATATTATACAGAAACCAAAATAACTTTAGCTGGAGATATAACCTGATGGCCAGTTTATAGATGAATCGATGATACGTTGAGGAAGACAGATAATTCTCTATTAAGATAATGAAATGTAAGTTTAGGAGTCTTCTTGGTAGTGAAGTTCCTCAAACAGCTCATTATATTGTAAATCTCTCTTAATTTTATGGTCAAACCTTCACAAATTCTCGTTTGGCTTTTGATCGACATCAAACCAAAGTGAGAATGCCGCTACGTGAAATATCGCTACAAATAATGGCTAATAAAAACTAAAAATCTATCTTTTCCCGCCCAAAACGATAGAAAAACAACAAAAAATGTATAAATTATTTTAAGGGAGTCAAAAATCCATATAATTTTTACCTTGGTATTTCCTAACATATCTTTCGCTCCTGAACTATACAAGACTTCTCCTTGTAGACTCTGTAGTGCTGTAGAGGATAAAGTGGACGAGTAAAATGTTTCTCGCTATATCACTTTTACGATTTTTTTTGTCTCATTAAACGGAAATCCATGTAATGGGCCCCTGTCTCATCAACAGAACATAATATATAAATGGGTCAATACATCTGATATTATATTCAGATTTACCACCCTGTAACTTTCCACTGGCTACGAGGTGACATGTTCAATGCACGTGATAAGGTGTGCCCACGGGAAGCTGCGTCATACTATGCTGAGTAAAGGCATAAGTAGCCGGCTCTCTGGCCACCTGAAGCGAGCAGTAGTTTGATATCCTTGACTAGAGGAAGACATTATTTGAGAGCCGCAGTGGATGGCTCCGTCTTCCCTCGAGGGGGAACGACGTACCCATACCGTTCTCCCTCGATGGGTCACTACTCATGAGTCGCTCACAACAACTTATATCGTAAGGACGTGACCAAACGTTTATAAGACATAAACGCCGTCCCTTTCTCATTCACTCCTATACAGTGAGACTTACGGTCGATCTACACTCAGGAATTACATATACAACCCTTTTATAATAAAACAAGGAACTACCGTTTGGGTTTCGTTATTTAAACCTAAATAATAAATATATGTGAACGGCTTGGTTAATTGCACAAGCAGCCGATTCGTCCAACCTTCCACACCACTCATGGCTTCATTTACCTCCGTTATGTCAAGTGTTAGGTTATGTTATGTTAGGTTTAGGTAATGATTGGTGAGGTTAGCTTAGGTTGAGTCAGCTAAGATGAAGTTTGGTTATGTTAGATGGAATGAAGTTGGTTTAGTTATAAGTAGTTGTTAAATCAGGGTATATTAGGTTACATTATGTTAGATTAGATGAAGTTAGTTTAGTTAGTTAAAAGTTAAATTAAGTTAGGTTAGATTGGATGAAGTTAGTTTGTGATTAGGCTTCGTTAGATTATGTCGTTTCAATATATGTTAAGATATTAGGTTAGGTTAGGTAAGGGTGGACTACAGATTATAAGATGACTATAATAGGTGAAATTAGTTTAGGTTCGGTTAGGTTAGGTTAAACTGAATTATTATAGGTTTATTTAGGTTGAATTGGATAATTTAGAACGGTTTGTTGCCTATGCACCAAAATTCCCTTCAGAAATAGCCGGGCTGTGTGATCACTGTGGTGTTGTCTGGGGAATTTTAGCGTGGTAGCCGTGTCGAGCGCTCCCTATGGTCGGGAAACATGCAACATTACTTTTATGTCTCTTTCGTTTGACAACAGTTTTGGAATATCTAGATACTGTCATCAAAAGAATACATATCCTATTTTGGGGGATTATTATATATTTCTTATAAAATATAATCTACGAAATGAGTTCAAAAAGGTGAATGAGAAATTGTGATTTTAGCCGCCAACTCGATGTTATAATCTCGCTTTTCTCCAGAAAATCGTTTCACTGCGTTATAATTTCCCATAAAAACTTCATCAACAAAGCCTTTGTCCAGAAGACTAATGAACCAGCGAGACAGCGGAACGATCGGATTCCCAATCAGATTAAAAAAAAATGATTACTTGGCTGGAATCACTCTGTGAATGGCATGGTATTGTTTACACGATTTCCCATAACCCTGCGGCCCCTCCATTGTTTTGTTTAGTGACGTCACAGTGGCGTGCACGTGCCGGACGTGTGTGTGACTCGAAGAGAAATATAATATTGATTATTTTATTCTGAGTAAAACTGGTCGCCTAAAGACTAGAAGCTAATTATTAGGAAGCGTAACGTTGGGTTGATCTTGACAAGAACGAATCATTATTACTTACTGGTGATTAAAATGAGATAAAAATGTTTTGTCAGATTATCATAGGAATAATATACATATAGAATAGTCAAACAATTGTCTTAATACTAGAAATATTAATCATTAAATCTCTACTATATGATCTAACTAGCAAAATACCTGGTGATTACAGATAATCTTCCGGTTTTTAACTAATAATAAAACCACATTTTTGTGCATATGGTGGCGGTGTGGGGAAGGAATCCTTAGGTGTTGATTAAAGGTTAAAATATCTTACGTGTTGTAGACCATTTATTATACCGGGTTTGGTGTCATCCTGAAGTGGTTTAGTAAAATAAAAGTGGGTCACATCAAAAATCTGCCTCCCCACCTTATTTCACTGATTTCCTCCTTCCCAGCTTATTTCACTTAAAAATTAACCACCCTAATCCTATTCCTTATCCTATCCTATCCTATCCTATCCCCCATATAGTGTTACTGTGGTCAATCTTCCGATGAAATAAACTGTTAAAGGGTATGGGGTGAGGGCAACTCATCAGATAAGCCTAAAATTAGTTGCTAGATACAATACTTTAAGGTAGATAGTGTTACGCCGTCTCTTAATTTACTTAAATATCCAGGCTCTAGGCGTAACCAAACAAAAAGTGAAGTAAATTAAAAGAGAATAAAAATAAAGTAAACCTTTAAGAATTTAATTGATTAAATATTAACACAATAAAGAGCCTCGTAGGCTGTCACAACAAATTGATTCACCATCGAAACTTTTAAGACACAATTGATACTAAACATCGAAACATCAAAAGAATAAAAATAAAGCATTGGATTACGTTCACACTGCATAAACATATAAAAACTATCACTGAAATTAACTAACGTGAAACAACACTGAAATACAACTAAGCAAATACTGATGGACACAAACAGAGACATAAATAGGTACTCACATAGATATACCACATTGGTGGCGACAGGAACAACACAAATAAATTAAGTATAAGTAACAAGTGACACTCAAAGGATGTGGACTGTATGACAAGAGGACGGAACTACGTCAGTTGGTGGGTCCTATATATAAAGTCGGCACCCGCCACGCGACCCGCCGGTGGGTCGTTTAACGATGCAGATGGTCGTTAGAGAACAAAGAATGCTGGTTACATTACAAAATAAAGAAACAAGATGGGCTTGAACAAATAATGACAGTTAAAACCTTAACAACACAGGGTAAGGTGACTAAAATATATAATAGTAAATTTAACACATCATTACAGGAATAATATGGAACATGGGAGCAGGTTATATATAAAAAAAAATAGAAAAAATACGACACGGTCGTAACAATAGTTAATAATTTCACTCTAGCGCAGGTAGAAACGTACTTCCACGAGTTTGGTTATGTGATGCACCGCCTCTGTTCGAGCAATCAACGTTCTCCACGGGTCGAGAGGGACTTCCTGGAGGTTCCTTCACAGATGTTAGAAAACAGTGTGTGTGTGTGTGTGTGTGTTATTTCTCATTTTAAGTAGTTGATAGAATTTTGAGTATATTCAAAGAAAGTTACAGTAAATATTGGAAAGCAATATATTTTGGATTCTTGAGTGAAATTTAGAAAAGTGTGGATATATTGCAATTGATATAAACTCTCTCCTTTACGCCACCTTCTTGTTTTAGTTACCAGAAAGAAGATAAAGCAAAACTTTACCTCGAATAAGAGATTGATTAAAAAAACATCATGATTAATATTATTATTGTCATCGTCATCATCATCCTTATTTTCCTTTGACAGACCGGCATCACACTGACCGGCGAGATAATTGAGAAACTCACAAGTCCTTCAAGGTTGACGCAGGCGGGTTCCATCTACGACAGATCATCCTAGGAACATTCGACCAAACTATCCACACCTGAGGGGAGGCAGATACCGAGTCCTTCTTTGCTCAAATCTACCATGACATCATAAACATGTGGCATTATGTCTCACTCCAGAAAACGTAGTAATATGTTTAAGCACTTCAGAACAAGTCGGAACACGTCCAGTACAATTCGGAACATGTCTTAACAAGTTCAGAACGTGTAGGAAAGCATACTAGAACACGTTCCTTAATGGTATGCAGATTACCTCTGGGTCAACGAGGGTGACTAATGTCTCCTTCTCCTCCCTCACCCTTTCCTCCTCCTTCCCCTCCCTTTCCTCCTCATCCTCCCCTCCCCTTCCCACCCACTTCCATTATAGTTTAAGTGTTCAAGTTGTCAATCTGGTCAACACCTGCTGAGGTTGTGTGTCAATCTGGTCAACACCTGCTGAGGCTGTGTGTCAATCTGGTCAACACCTGCTGAGGCTGTGTGTCAACCTAGCCAACACCTGCTGAGGCTGTGTGTCAATCTGGCCAACACCTGCTGAGGCTGTGTGTCAATCTGGTCAACACCTGCTGAGGCTGTGTGTCAATCTGGTCAACACCTGCTGAGGCTGTGTGTCAATCTGGTCAACACCTGCTGAGGCTGTGTGTCAATCTGGTCAACACCTGCTGAGGCTGTGTGTCAACCTAGCCAACACCTGCTGAGGCTGTGTGTCAATCTGGCCAACACCTGCTGAGGCTGTGTGTCAATCTGGTCAACACCTGCTGAGGCTGTGTGTCAATCTGGTCAACACCTGCTGAGTCTGTGTCAACCTAACCAGTACTTACAAAGGCTCTATCTTTATTTATACACGAATCAACCTCTTAAGTGTAAGTTTACTTAAGTAGTTAACCTTTTTTGTACACTTTTTAACTTGTCTGAGAACCCTCACTCTTATAGTTATATATAAGTGGTTCATTTTAAAAGTTTGCATTTTTTCTTTTGCCCAGAATGCTAACAGGTACCAAGTGCTCACATTACAACTCTGTTATGTTGTGTTCTAACATGTCTAGTTGTTTTCTTTGTATGTTTCAATGCTTCCTTGTATTATTCTTTGTGGAGTGATTCCTTACATAGATGTCTCTGTTAGCTCATGTTATACAATGATAGTTGCACTTTCTTTTCCGTGTTATAATGTTATCAATTTTGTAGATGTAAGCTTACGTTTGTGACAGTACAGTATACGTTGGACCCTGCAAGAAATTGTTTCTCTCACCCATTTCGATGGCTAATTATATACACAACACACATCAAAGAAAAAAAGCTACTACAGGAGCTGAGTCACTCATCCCTCACTCAGTTTTCTGTCGTAGTCTCCCGACGAGTAAACTATCAGACCTGATACGTCATCAGTTGCTTCCCAGCTCTAGTGAGGTGCGGGAACGCCTTCCTGTGTTTCCCAGGCCTTCCCTGTTCTCCCCTACGGCTTCCAAGACCCTTCTCCGAGTCTGTCTCCTGCTTCGTTCCTTGAAGGGAAGGGTTTTACTTATAGCTCCTCTTTGGAAGGCACAGTCGTGACGCATCACCCTCCTCGAGTGGTTCCCGAACCTCCTTCCCCTTCCTCTGGACAACTTCCTACGCGTGGATGGGAACATGGCGGGGGCCTTCCCAAAGGCAGCGGGGGCTTTGCCAAGGGCCGAGGAGCCTCGGTCCACCAAGGGACCCTCGCAGGGGCGGCGGGGCCTCCAGGGGCCCTCCTTAGGGGTGACGGTCCTCCCCGTGGCCTCTCTGGAGCAGCAGCGCCCCCAGGGGCCCTGCCAAAGGCTGTGACGCCTTCAGGGGCTCTTTCACTGGCGGTGATGCCCCAAGGAGCCCTGCCAGGGGCGGCAGCGCTTTCAGGATCTCCCAGGGACACTTTCATGGTCGGTGGAGCCCCGAGGGCTCCTGCCAGGGGCTGTGGGTACCCAGGGTATCCTTCCAGGGGGTGTGGCGCCCCCAGGGGCCCTTCCAAAGGCGGCGGAACCTCCAGGAACCCTCAAAGGGACGGCACCAACTTGGTCGTGGTATCGTACATATTACATACGTCCGGCAATCCCTTACTAAACTGTGATTGGTGGAATAAAATGTAAATACACCCAATAACAGCCAATAGGAGAACAGGGCAGTCAGTCAGCACAACACCCCAACTTATGTTTTCCTGTTGGATATTTAGTCTCCTTTATATTGTTTCTCATGAGATGATACTGGAAATGCGATGGGCTGTGTATTTATTTAATGTAATATCTCCCATTGTTCTAAATAATGATAAAACAATTGCCCCCAGAGGCCCAACAAGGGCAGCGCTCCCTGGGGCCCTCCCATTTGCCCCACTAGGTGCGGCGCTTCCAGGGGTCCTCGCAGGGGCGGCGGTGACCCCAGAGGCCCTCCAAGGGCCCACAAGGGTCTTCCAAGAGGCTGTGGCGCCTCCAGGGGACCTCCCATGGCCTGCAACGACGCTAAGGGCCCTCCCAGGGGCGATGGCCACCGAAGGGATGCTTCCTGGATCGGCGGAGCATCCTGGAGCCCTCCCAGGGACAGTGGCACCTCCCAAAGGCCCTCTCAGGTGAGGTGGAGCGCTCAAGAGCACTACCAGGGGCTGTGGCACACATTGGGCCTCTTCCAGGGAGTGTGGCGCCCTTAGGGCCCTCCTAGGGGTGACAGCGCCCCCCATGGCACTCCAAGGGGCAGCACTGCTCCCAGGAGCTCTCCCAAAGGTGGCAATTCCCCCAGGGTCTCTGCCAGAGGCTGTGGCACCCCCAGGGCCTCTTCCAGGAGTTGTGGCGCCCCCACGTCCCTACCAGGGGCGGCGTCACCCTCTGGGACCCTACCAGGAGCGGCGTCACCCTCTGGGGCCCTACCAGGGTTGTCGGTGCTTACACGGGGCCTCCCAGGGGTGGCGGTGATCCCAGAAGCCCTCTTGAAGGCTCCCCTCCCGAGACAACCATAGCTTGTTGGTCGTGGTGTCTTGCATATTACATACATCCGGTAATCCCTTACTAAACTGTGATTGGTGGAATAAAATGTAAATACACCATTAACAGCCAATAGGAGAACAGAGCAGTCAGTCAGCACAACACCCCAACTTATGTTTTCCTGTTGGATATTTAGTCTCCTTTATATTGTTTCTCATGAGATGATACTGGAAATGCGATGGGCTGTGTATTTATTTAATGTAATATCTCCCATTGTTCTAAATAATGATAAAACAATTTCCCCCAGAGGCCCAACAAGGGCAGCGCTCCCTGGGGCCCTCCCATTTGCACTACCAAGTGCCACACTCCTGGAAGAGGCTATAAGGGTGCCACAGCCTCTGGCAGTGCTCTTGAGGGCTCCACAACACCTGAGAGAGCCTTTGGGAGGTGCCATTGTCCCTGGGAGGGCTCCAGGATGCTCCGCCGATCCTGGAGGCATCCCTTAGGTGGCCTTCGCCCCTGGGAAAGCCCTTGGCGTCGTTGCAGGCCATGAGAGGTCCCCTGGAGGCGCCAAAGCCTATTTGAAGGCCCCTGTGGGCTCTGGGAGTGCCTCTGGGGTTGCCGCCACCCCAACGAGGGCCCCTGGAAGCGCGGCACCTGGTGGGGCAAATGGTAGGGCCCCAAGGAGCGCTGCCCTTGTAGGGCCCCTGGGGCAGTTGTTTTTGCACTATTTAGAACATTGGGAGATATAACTTTAAATAAATACAACACCCAATGCATTTCCAGTATCATCTCATGAGAAACAATATAAAGAAGACTAAATATCCAACAGGAAAACATAAGTTGGGGTGTTGTGCTGACTGACTGCTCTGTTCTCCTATTCGCTGTTATTTGGTGTATTTACATTAGTCCACTAATCATAGTTAAGTAAGGGATTGCCGGACTTATGCAATATGTACGACACGACGACCAAGCAAGGTATAGGGCTCCCAGGAGGGCGCGACTGTAAGAGGTCCCCTGGGGTCCCCACCACCCCCTGGGAGGGCTCGTGGGAGCACCGCCAATTCTGGTAGGGCCCTGGGGGGTGCCGCCGCCCCTGGTAGGGACTAGTGGGCGCCACAGTTTCTGGAAGAGACCCTGGGGGTACTACGGCCCCTGGCAGGGCCCCTAGGGGGTTTGCCATCCTTGGGAAAACATCTGGGGGCGCCGCTTCCCCTGGGAGGGCCCTGGGGGGCACCACCGACACTGGGATGGCCTTCAGGGCGCCAAGTTCCCTGGAAGAATTGCCTCACGGTGACATAGTCCCTGGCAGGGCTCCTGGAGGCTCCGCCACCCTTGGAAGGGCCCCTGGGTGTGCCATTGCTCTTGTGAGGCCTCTGGGGGGCTCCACCGACCAGGAAGTGTCCCTTAGGTGGCCACTGCCTCTGGGAGGGCTCTTGGCGTCATTGCACCCCCTGGTAGGTCCCCCGGAGTCGTCACAGTCTTTCAGAGGGCCCCTGTGGTCCCTGGGAGGGCCTCTGGGGTTGCCGCCGCCCCTGCAAAGGCCTCCGAAAGCGCCGCACCTGGTTGGGCAAATGGGAGGGCTCAAAGGACCGCTGCTCTTGTAGGGCCCCTTCTGGCAGCAGTTTATCACTCTTTAGAACAATGGGAGATATGACGTTAAATAAATACAAAGTCCATTGCATTTCCAGTATCATCGCATCAGAAACATTATAAAGGAGACTAAATATCCAACAGGAAAACATAAGTTGGGGTGTTGTGCTGACTGGGTGCTCTGTTCTCCTATTGGTTGTTATTCAGTGTATTTACATTTTAGTCGACCAATAACAGTTAGGTAAAGTATTGCTGGACATATACAATATATATGACACAACGACCAAGCAAGCTACAGTGGTCCCGTAAGGGGGCGCCTCTAAGAGGCCCCCCTGAGGTCGCCGCCACCCCTGAGAGGACCCGTGGGAGCACCACCTACCCTGGAAGGGCTCCGGGAAGTGTTACCGCCCCCGATAGGGCCTTGGGGGCGCGACAGCTCCTAGAAGATTCCTTGGGGGTGTCACAGCCCATGGCAGGGCCCCTGGGGGATTTGCCACCTTTGGGAGAACCCCTGGGGGCGTACTGCCACCTAGGACGAACCCGGGGGGCGCTGTCGTTACTGGGAGGGCCTTGGGGGCGCCACAATTCCTGGAAGAGGTCCTCAGGGCGCCACAACCTGTGGCAGGGCTCCTGGGGGCTCCGCCGCCCTTGGGAGGCCCCTGAGGGGTGCCACTGCCAAGTCTCTGGGGAGTTCCGCGACCCTGGAAGTGTCCCTTAGGTGGCCATTGGTGACGTTAATGCGCCTCTTAAGTCCCCTAGGGTCGCCACAGCCTCTTATAAGGCCCCTGTGGTCCCTGGGAGCGCCTCTGGGGTTGCCGCCGCCCCTACGAATGCCCCTGAAAACGCCACACCTAGTGGGGCAAATGGGAGGGCCCCAAAGAGTGCTGCCCTTGTAGGGCCCCTGGGAGCAGTTGTTTTTGCACTAATGAGAACAATTGGAGATATGACATTAAATAAATACACAGCCCATCGCATTTCCAGTATACTCGCATAAGAAACAATACAAAGGAGACTAAATATCCAACAGGAAAACATAAGTTGGGGTGTTGTGCTGACTGAGTGCTCTGTTCTCCTATTGGCTGTTATTTTGTGTATTTACATTTTAGTCGACCAATCAGGGTTAAGTAAACGATTGCTGGACGTATGTAGTATGTACGACACTACAACCAAGCAAGCTATGGGCTTCTGGGAGGCGGCTCTTCTAATAGGGTCCCTGCGAAGGTCCCTAGAAGCACCCCACCTGGTAGTGCAAATGGGAGGGCCCCAGGGAGTGCTGCCCTTGTAGGGCCCCTGGGGGCAATTGTTTTATCATTATTTAAAAAAATGGGAGATATTGCATTAAATAAATACACCGCCCATCGCATTTCCAGCATCATCGTATCAGAAACATTATAAAGGAGACTAAATATTCAACAGGAAAACATAAGTTGGGGTGTTGTGCTGACTGGGTGCTCTGTTCTCCTATTGGCTGTTATTTTGTGTATTAACATTTTATTCCACCAATCACAGTATGTAATATGTACGATACCACGACCAACAAGCTATGGTTGTCCCGGGAGGGGGAGCCTTCAAGAGGGCTTCTGGGATCACCGCCACCCCTGGGAGGGCCCATGGAAGCACCGCCAATCCTGGTAGGGCCCCAGAGGGTGACGCCGCCCCTGGTAGGGACGTGGGGGCGCCACAACTCCTGGAAGAGGCCCTGGGGGTGCCACAGCCCTTGGCAGGGCCCCTGGGGGAATTGCCACTTTTGGGAGAACTCCTGGGGGTGGTGCTGCCCCTTGGAGTGCCATGGGGGACGCTGCCGCCCCTAGGAGGGCACTAGGGGCGCCACACTCCCTGGAAGAGGCCCAAAGTGTGCCACAGCCCCTGGCAGTGCTCTTGAGGGCTCCACCGCACCTGAGAGGGCCTTGGGAGGTGCCACTGTCCCTGCGAGGGCTCCAGGATGCTCCGCCGATCCAGGAAGCATCCCTTAGGTGGCCTTCACCCCTGGGAGGGTCCTCGGCGTCGTTGCAGGCCATGGGAGGTCCCCTGGAGGCGCCACAACCTATTGGAAGGCCCATGTGGGCTCTGGGAGGGCCTCTGGGGCTGCCACTGCCCCTATGAGGGCCCCTGGAAGCGCCACACCCGGTGGGGCAAATGGTAGGGCCCCAAGGAGCGCTGCCCTTGTAGGGCCCCCAAGAGGCAGTTGTTTTTGCACTAATTAGGACACTGGGAGATATGACGTTAAATAAATACACCGCCCATTGCATTTCCAGTATCATCGCATAAGAAACAATATAAAGGAGACTAAATATCCAACAGGAAAACATAAGTTGGGGTGTTGTGCTGACTGAGTGCTCTGTTCTCCTATTGGCTGTTATTTGGTGTATTTACATTTTAGTCCACGAATCAGAATTAAGTAAGGGATTGCTGGACGTATGCAATATGTACGACGCCACGACTAAGCAAGGTATAGGGCTCCAGGGAGGGGGCGACTGTAAAAGGTCCCCTGGGGTCACCACCACCCCTGGGAGGGCTCGTGGGAGCACTGTCAATCCTGAGAGGACCCGGGGGAGCCGCTGTCCCTGGTAGGGACTAGGGGGCGCCACAGTTCCTGGAAGAGACCCTGGGGGCACGACAGCCCCTGGCATGGCCCCTGGGGGGTTTGCCATCTTTGGAAAAACCTTTGGGGTGTTGCTTCCCCTGGGAGGGCCCTGGGGGGCACCGCCGCCCCTGGGAGGGCTTTCGGGGCGCCACGTTCCCTGGAAGAAGGCCTCACGGTGCCACAGTCCCTTGGGAGGGCCCCTGGGGGTGCCATTGCCCCGGTGAGGGCTCTGGGGGGCTCCACCGACCTGGAAGTGTCCCTTCGGTGGCCACTGCCTCTGGGAGGGCCCTTGGTGTCGTTGCACAACCTGGGAGGTCCCCTGGGGCCTGTCACAGTCTCTCGAAGGGCCCCTCTGGTCCCTGGGAGGGCCTCTGAGTTTGCCGCCGCCCCTGCAAAGGCTTCCATAAGCGCCGCACCTGGTTGGGCATGTGGGAGGGCCCAAAGGAGTGCTGTTCTTGTAGGGCCTCTTGTGGCAGTAGTTTATCACTCTTTAGAATAATGGGAGATATGACGTGAAATAAATACACAGTCCATCGCATTTCCAGTATCTTCGCATCAGAAACACTATAAAGGAGACTAAATATCCAACAGGAAAACATAAGTTGGGGTGTTGTGCTGACTGAGTGCTCTGTTCTCCTATTGGTTGTTATTCAGTGTATTTACATTTTAGTCCACCAATCACAGTTAAGTAAAGTATTGGTGGACGTATGCAATATGTACAACACCATGACCAAGCAGGCTAGAGTGCTCCCGTAAGGGGGCGCCTCTAAGAGGCCCCCCTGAGGTCACCACCACCCCTGAGAGGACCTGGGAGCACCGGCAACCCTGGGAGGGCTCTAGGAGGTGCCGCCGCTCCCGATTGGGCCTTGGGGGCGCGATAGCTCCTGGAAGATTCCTTGGGGGTGCCACAGCACATGGCAGGGCCCCTGGGGGATTTGCCACCTTTGGAGAACCCCTGGGGGCGTACTGCCACCTGGGACGAACCTACGGGGTCCTGTCGTCCCTGGGAGGGCCTTGGGGGCGCCACAGTCCCTGGAAGAGGTCCTCAGGGCGCCACAACCTGTGGCAGGGCTCCTGGGGGCTCCACCGCCCTTGGGAGGGCCCCTGATGGGTGCCACT
This sequence comes from Homarus gammarus, assembly GCA_958450375.1. Lineage (NCBI taxonomy): Eukaryota > Metazoa > Arthropoda > Malacostraca > Decapoda > Nephropidae > Homarus > Homarus gammarus. The sequence continues at coordinate 1,053,966 of CAUDMG010000786.1, read as the reverse complement.
GCCTCTGGCAAGTCTCTGGGGGGTTCCGCGACCCTGGCTAGTCACTGTTCATAAATGTCCGTTTTGAGGTCTGTCTCAGTCTCATGGATGATGTTCCGAAACAGTTCCATTTAATGAATATTTCAGTGTGTCTGTAATCATCAGCCAGTGGCTTGTTTACATATGCCTTGCTTCTACCCAGCACGTCACATACATTAATACATAGCTTTATGGAATTCTTGTTATACTGAAGTATCTGGTATGCCATAAAGGACAACAGCCTGCCCCAATCCTATCCCCATCTGTAGTTGTTGCTGATATGGTGACCAGGGGTACCAATTATGATGATGCACTGGGGATCATATCAAATCATTTCATCTCTAGCATTTCCAATTGTAGCGATGGAAAATCTAATAATACTCTTTGGGACAGTGTGCACTAGCTACAGAAGGCATCTGCAAGGTGGGGTCCGATGGGTGTTAGCATGAAAACTACCACTCCTATTGTCTTGGTAGAGTTGCCAAAATCCTGTGCCTGTTATCATATTGTCTAGCAAGACATTTGGCAGATACGTTTTGAAGAGAGAGGACACTAGCTACTACCTCATCAAGGTTAAGTTAAGATATTACGGTACAGTAGTTAATTCCCAATTGAAATAAGCTGGGGGATTAATCTTCAGGTGATCCATTCAACACTATTTGGAAGACAACTAAAGGAGCAAGAGAATCAAACACACTATTTCATGTAATCTTTTATTAACTTTCAATTTGTGCCTTACAGTTACCAGGACATCGTCTCTGTAGGAATGTTCACAAATTGATCTTTTTTTTTCATGTATTTTCTTCTTTTTGACTTTAATGATGTGTGGCCAACCCATCTTGCTCCTCGAACACAACCGTGGCCACACCAGTAGTTTTTCATTGCTACTACCAGTATACCTTTGTTACCCTTGAATACACCCAGGCCACATTTTCACACCTTGGTCACACTCACTTACCCTGCAAGACACCCTGACCACATATTCTTTACCCAGCAACACACCTTGGTCAAACTATCACACCCTATCCACACTTTCTTACCTTAGCCATATACCCTGTACCACATCCTGGCCACATTTTCTTATCTTGCAATCCCCCCCTGGCCGCACATTCCAATCCTGAAAGACACCCTATCCACACTTTCTTAACTTGCAACACACCCTGGCCATACCTTCCTACCCTGCAACACACCCTAGCCACATTTTTTATCCTGTACCACACTATGGTAACAATATCTGATTGGCCACACTATACGACTGACCACATCACCTAAGGAACTGTAACATATCAAAGAAATACTCTAATGTGGTCCTCTGCTCCTTGGCCTCCTAGCCTATCTTCTACACATGTTGGAACACCTGTCTTCCTAGGCCACACCTGTAAGTGCTGGAATGCATCTGTATCTTACAACTCGAAGAAACTGACTTTACTGGTTCTTGCCTATGCCAGGTTACATCGTCAGGAAGCACTCACCTTCAGGCAACACTCAGGGCAGAAGACCAGGTGATTTGAGCATCCTCTTACACCTCACACGGAGCAAGAGAGATTCTGGCCATCAACACCACAACCGTCTTATACTTTTATATGGAAAAATGAGCCAAGTTTTGACAGAAATAAAATGGATAAAACAATTGAATTTGACAAACAGGTTTATGACATCACAGCAACAAGGGGCATGTTTCTTTATTCTTTTTGTTTTTGTTTTTTTGTTTTTTATGAACTAAAACACACGTTTTGCTAAGAAGACAGACAAGAAGTTGCATTCCCACTAAGTCTCCCACATGCAAGAAGTAAATTAGTGTCTTGGTGTGGGAGCTTGAGGCATTTCAGTACATCAAAAATTGTGTGGGGGTAAAAGAAGAGGTGGGTTGTGTCCCTCCCTCACCTACCCTGTAAGGTCTGCGGTATAATGCTCTCATTCTGAATGTCTTTTACGCCATTGTTTTATGAATGAATCAACTTCAACACTCCTAGTTGGCACTCGTTTTCATTACTCAAACGGTAAAGAGATCAAAGCCTTAATAACTGAAATCTTCTGCATTGGTAAAATTATAGAAAATAAAAGCTAATTTTGAGGGAAAAAAGCCAAGTGTGTGCAAGCAAACAATCCAAACTTCCTACAGAATGAATAATGGAAATAATCTTCACACAACTAAAAGAAACAGGTTAACATATACTGTAGCAAGAGTGAAAGTCACTTCACTCAATCAAACTAAACTGAACTCCACAAACTTGTAAATGATAAACACTATTAAGGAAGCTTGACAAGAACAAAGCACCTCAAATTGTTCCCTTGTAGTCGAGGCCCAAAGCCAACACAAAATAATTTATGGTTGCAGAAATTTTCACATTTTTACCGCTACTTTAAAATTAGGTCTGGAAGGTCCATTTAGCTAACTGATTGTAAACAGCGATTGTTATTACAAGTTTGTACTTCTACAGTCAGGTTTGACACTCCTAACACTGCCACACCACAACTGATCATAGTCAGGGTCCCTGTACACAGCTCCACCACGGTAAGCTCACTGTTCTCTGCGTGACTTGAAAAGTAACTTTCATTTTGTAATAGTTTTCACACTAACTTTAAAAATAGTTTTTTTTTTTGTGTAAGTAGTAATTTTCAAACTAGCTTAGAAAGAAACTTTATACCTATGGTATCTTCACACTACACCTGCCAATAATAATACATTATTGTAATTTCAGACAAACTTGAAAAAATGTTTTGTGGTAATTTCTTGACTAACTTGAAAAAAAAGATAAATGCGTTAATTTGTGAACTACCATGAAAAATAAAATAAAATATATAATGGTAGATTTCCATACTAACTTGAAAATGAACCTTTTTTTGCAATCGTTTTCCAGACTAAGTTGAAAAGCAACTTTCCTTTCATGGTAGCTTCAAGACGAAGAGGCCAGAGAAAGCCACGCCATAATGACATCACAGACACAACAATAAACACCACAAGAGTAATGGTCACACAGGAGAGGATAATGTGTGTTGAGATAATCTTCTATGTATAAGAACCCTGCATCATACACACTGTGGACCAGGTGACCAGTTGTCATCCTCCACAAGGTTTACCAGGACCCGCAGCAAAAGTCTGTGTCCTTAATACTTGAACATCATCGTAATTATGCAACAATTTGTTAATTTATATTGAAACTGCGTCATACCAAACTGGGGTTGCCATGGCTCATGCGGATGCAGAATATACACAAATGGTCACTAGATATGCGCTATGATTTCACATAAGCTTTCTCATCAATAAATATGAACATACAAAATTTGGTGCTACTTGCGTTATGAAAATACAATATATATTTAGCATAGTAATCAAACTCCATCTAAATCAACTAACATTTTTTTAACTTCGGTTTGAAGATTATAATCTATATTCACAGCAAACTGCAGAGGTCATATGGACTGTTCATCCATATTTAAATGCAGGTTGTCGTCTCACACACCCACTGGTCCTGGTGTATTATTATCAAACACCATCTACTGTACGGGATCACTTCCACCATACATCTGTCTTGGTAAGCTTCCACAATATATATATACTGTACTGTACATGTCCTGCACTTAACATATGCACAAAATCATATCCAAAAGTACAAAATTAAAAAAAAAAAATCTTCACCACACTGGAAGGCTTGTGAATCACTAGAGCCAGCCTATAGTACACCACCTCCCCGTCACCTTGGCTGCTCCACCACTCACCCAACACGGATGTCCAGTCTTGGTTTTCGACAACATTCCTGTGCAGCTCCAACAGATTCTCATCAATAAACAATTCCCAATTTTTTGTTCACTACACTACCCCCACCATCATCATCCCCTACTTTTACGTCCTGGCTCTACCAACAATGTCTCACATATACACACACACTAGACCTGAGGTTTAAGACTTAGTTTCACACTTCAGTACCATCAGGTCCTTCATCTTGGAAGACTCGGCCATTATCACCCAGGGAAGCTTTCCTTGAGTCACTAGTTGTTGAGGATACGGAGAGCCGTTTGCTATTGGGTTTTGGTGGTGGTTTAGGGGGAACCTTCTTACCAGACGTGGCCACGATGACTGGGCCTCCTGACGACCCCAGGCTAATGTCACCCTTGTTGACATTATTCTTGCCACTCACAGAGTTATTGTTGTTGTTGTGTTGGGGGGAACTGTCCAGAGTAGACTCGTTACTGGAGCCCAGAGGATTTTTGCTGGGTGTGGCGTGGTGGCCGTTAAGGGGAGGTTGATGAGGGGAGTGGTGTTGAGGGGACACTGAAACAACGGGAGATGATGTACGGTAAGCAGGCGAGGCGGTGCGTACTGTACTAGCATTGGACGGTGTCGGAGAGTGGGCAGCCAGACGCGCGCGTGCGTTCAGGTGAGAGGAAGGAGTCTCATGTTGAGGGATGCTCAGACCACTGTTGCCGTCAAGCAGGTTGGGTGTTGATCGAGGGAGTGTAGAGCTTTGATTTCGGGATTGAAGGCGGCCAGGCTGGGTACTCTGATTAACTGGGGTGTAGTAAGGTGGAAGAGAAGGTGGGGAGTTAGGGGACTGTGGTGTACGTGGAGTGAATGGTTCAGCAGCACGTAATGCTGGCCGGGTAAGATCAGTACGTGACGTACCATCAGCAGTAGTACGTGGTCCTAGTGTGTCGTAGATGGGATCTAGACGAACCACTTTCCCATCCTCACTGGCTGGAGGTGGTGATGTGCTGTCTGGCTCAACTGATGAGGGGTGGCCTGCCCAGGAAGGGGAGCGATGCCTGCGTGGGAGAGTCACATACCCAGGCCGCTGCTGCACTTGGTGGGGCGGCGCAAAGGCCACTGGGTAGTGAGGGTAATCTGGATGAATGTAGCTGTAGCGCCAATCCCCAGGTGTTGTGAACTGAGGTGCCACCAGCGAGTGATAGGAGAGCTGTGTTGGTGACACGGCTCTGGGTCGTGTCATGTCCAGCAAGTCTGGGTAGTGCGCCATATAGTCAGCGAGGGCACAGTGTGAGGGTGTGGCGGTGGTGTCGAGAGGTAGGGTGGTATCCTGGGAGGGAAGATCATCGTCCTCCTCTTCCAGCGTAGCCAGGGGAGTGCGGTGAGAGGCAGGACCAGCTTCAGGGTAGTCTACCTCATCATAATTCCTATGTGCTCCAGGATCAGTGTTGAGGGCCATCAACTCCAGGTCAGTCTGTGGCACCTTCTCATACTTGCGTGGAGGCTTCTCAACAGGGTTGACAATCAGCACATTTTTGTGTTCTATGTGATTCCCGCCAGCAACACCGTTCACCTTCGGCCGAGGTTTTGATTCATGACGCTTCCGCTTTTTCAGGCAGCAACAAATTAAAATAAGGATGAGAATCAACAACAGCAGACCACCTGCTGCTATAGCAATAATTATATACAGGTCGAGGCCAGTCTTAGGACTAACAGCCCCAGGTAGTGTCGGGGTGGCTGGGATGAGGGATATATTTTGCTCCACTAATCCGGCTAAGTTATCTGCCACACAGGTGTAGTAAGTAAAGTCATGATCTGACATGTGGGTCACTGTGAGCTGGGTCCAGCGCTCCTCACCCTCCACCACTTCGTTTACCACATATCTCTGCTCTGGCTGAGAGAACGGTATGATGGACATATTGGTCAACACTCGGCCATGAAGGACCCATTTCAGCTGGGGTAGTGGGTCACCTGAGGCACGGCACGTCATAGAGGCGTTCTGGCCCAGGGCAGCCGGGATCTGAGACTGAGGTACTACAAGATTTGGTCTACACGCCAGCTCATACTCAGACAATTCCTCCCACTTACGTCCTGAGACTCGCTCAGGTGAGTGGCAGGTAACATGCGTCTGTGGGGGGAAAATAAAATGCATTAGAGTTCTCACTATAATATAATGTTAATATAATAACCATAAACGTTTGAAATTTTCTCTGTACATATAGCAAAGTATAATATCTGACTGTTTGTCTGTCTGTTTACTATGTATGGCTGCAGTTAAAAGATAGAGAGTTAAAGTTTAGCGTGGGGATGTTCAGTCATAAACAAAATTCCTGTCGCCGCCTCTGCTGCTCCACGAACCCCGACATTCAGACTCTGAACCAGAAGTATTTATGGACAGAATAATGCATTGTTGCATCGGTATCTAATGTTTTGTGTTCATGAGTCTGAATCTTGGGGTTCGTGGAGCAGCAGAGGCGTGACATACAGGAGGCACCTCAAGGCACTTGAAAACTTTCACCAACATAGTCTACGTTCCATCATCCTAGTTCACTGGGAAGACAAGAGAAAAAATGCCAGTATTCTCACTGACACCAACTGTAGGAGCATCAAGGCTACCATTATCTATGGACAACTACGCTGGACTGGCCATGTTACCGGTATGGATGACAGTAGACTGCCAAAGCAGCTACTTTACAGTCACCTAACGAATTGTAAACATAACGCTGGTGGGCAACTGAAAAGGTATAAGGATTGTCTTAAGACAAACCTGAAAAAGTGCCAAATCGATCTCCTCACTGCGAGACGATTACTCATCACCGTAACGCTTGGAGGAGCACCACACAATAAGGTGTCAATACTTTTGAGTTAGCCCGACGGCACACTGAGGCAGACAAGCGCCAACACCGGAAAGACGCTGCTGCCGCCCCTCCCGCACTAGATGTAGCCCGCCACATGTGTAACATCTGTGAACGACCCTGCCAGTCCCATATTGGCCTCTTTAGTCATCTCAGAACTAATAAACGTTGGTGACATCCCTAATAACTCATATCATTTTATCATAGCTGGATGATCGTCATACTCGATACGGAGTGACAGCAAAGAAGTAGCAGTAGGCTGTACCATTATATGATAGTGTAGTGGCTATAGTGTACATGAATAGTGTAGTGGCTGTACTGTACATAATATTGGAGTTACATACTGTAAATAGACAAACCCTTGCAACACCGGATACCTCAGCTAGAGAAAACAATGGACGAACAACTTACCTGAAGAAGTGACCTGCTCTTCACCCAGCGGACGAGATTCTTGAGGTGACAGTCACACACCCACTGATTGTCGTGAAGCTCTAACTCCACCAGGTTGGTGTTGTTGGTGAAGAGCTCAGGCTGCACCAACTTGAGCTGGTTGCCTGATAACCTGGGGGGAGGCGTCAAGATTTTAGACTCTTCTTCTGGTTCAGTTTGTGTTTCTTAAGGTTTATAAACCTATTTACCCTATGTTGTTAACCTTATATTAATTAACACTTTACTTGGCGTCCATGTTTTTAACCTTATTTTACGATGGACTTTAACCTGATTTCTATATATTAACTACAAATAAGTAATTGTGTTTAACTTTGGGTTCAACACAGATGTAGACAACACTATGTTATGTCAATTACAGGTGCAGACAAGACTAAAGCTTGCTAATTACAGGTGCAAACAACACTAAGTCAATAAGTCATGCCAATTACAGGTGCAGACAACACTAAGTCATGCCAATTACAGGTGCAGACAACACTAAAGCTTGCCAATTACAATCAAGTTTAATGATAATGAAACAAAATTAGAAGAAGAAAGAGCCACGACATCAATTTTACGACACACATACAGTAATTACTACCTAATGTACAGTAATTCCCTTCAAAAAATAACATTAACTTATTCTCCAACAGTTTTCTCTCTTAAATACAAACTCTGTACTAATACAATTTTAGCATTTAACAACGGGGGGTAATAATAATTTAACAGCATGGTAATGAGGATAATAGAATAATGCTAATATTTTACATCAGAATAATGGATTAAAAGGAAAAAATACGTTACAGTCTCGAATAACACTTGAGAAAAATAATGTTGGAATAAATAAAAATATCTGAATATTTACTGAAGAAATTTAAACAAAGAAAGACTCATTGGTAATAGGTTAATAAATATAGATAATTCAAATAAACATAACACATCTGTATCCCCCTTGTATTTATGTGTATTCAGTAGACTGTCTATATACCTGATAAAAAAAGAATCGTCAAAGATGTTCCAACAATGTAAATCACTGAGGCACAACCAATAAACTATGTAAAGATCTTAATTAAAATCTGGTGAAATATAGAACACCCAAGGGGCAATCATCTCCGCGTCTACAGTCGTGAGTGAGTGAGTGTACATTATTCAACAATTAATGATCAGTGCTCTTCCAGCGAGAGTGACTGTGTAGAGGTGTATAGACTGGTCAGCGCCCCAACACACTGTAACACTGACAACTATAGCCACTATGGTCCAGAATTATATAGGGCTATATTTGGGACTAAACTCTCGGCTTGTTGTGCTGGGTCGGTATAATATAAACAGCTGGTCCAGTATAGTATAAACAGCTGGTCCACTATAGTATAAACAGCTGGTCCAGTATAGTATAAACAGCTGGTCCAGTATAGTATAAACAGCTGGTCAAGTATAGAATAAACAGCTGGTCCAGTATAGAATAAACAGCTGGTCCAGTATAGAATAAACAGCTGGTCCAGTATAGTATAAACAGCTGGTCCACTATAGTATAAACAGCTGGTCCAGTATAGAATAAACAGCTGGTCCAGTATAGTATAAACAGCTGGTCCAGTATAGTATAAACAGCTGGTCCAGTATAGTATAAACAGCTGGTCCAGTATAGTATAAACAGCTGGTCCAGTATAGTATAAACAGCTGGTCCAGTATTGGTTTTTATTTTTAATTCCAATTTCAACAGTTAACTACTACTACCACCACCACAATTACTGTATACAGGTCAGTACTGTGGAAGACATTAACAGTGCCTATATAGTGCCACAGTGCCAGGTAAACAGTGACCTACATCAGTGAGTCAAGCAGTGTCACAATGTCAGGTCAACAGTGCCACAGTGCCAGGTAAACAGTGACCTACATCAAGTGAATCAAGCAGTGCCACAGTGCCAGGTCAACAGTGCCAAGTTAACAATGACTTACCTTAGGGAGTCGAGAAGCTTGAGGTTGGAGAAGGCGAAGTTATGGATGTAATTTAGTTTATTCTCCCGGAAGTAAAGTTTACGGAGGTGAGGCAGAGGAGGAAACTGGACCCCATCTAACCGTGAGAGTTGATTCATGCTGAGGTCCAACACACGGAGCTTCTCCAGACCTAACATAAACACACACAAACACAAATTACGTAAAAAACTCATGAATAAAAGTCAGAATATTAAAAAAAAAAATACACGTAAAAAAAAAATATTAATTAAAGTCTAATTATGTCAAATTTTTATTACATATACATCAGAGAACTTCATTATGTGATCAAAGATGCTTTATATCCTAAGTACAAGAGTATACTTTGGTTCTAACATGATAAAATATTAATACATATACTGTATAAAGTCAAAAGTTAGTGTATCCATCGTAGAAAATCTCGATACTGTATAATTATGAGAGTTTATGAGTGCATGTGTGTACTTAACTAATCTAATGGGATCAGATGGATTCATTTTTTAAGATATCTCACTTCTTAACCTAACCTAACCTAACTTAACCTAACCTGACAGATTAAAACATAGAAAAACAGACTAGGATACTGAAAAAAGCAAGAAAATCCGATTGAAACACATTTAAACAGACCCAAACAGAAAACAAAGACTAAAACATGCAAAAACAGTCCCAAACAGAAAAAATACCCAGATTAAAACAAAAAAAAAAAACAGACCAACACAACAAAAACAGACCAAAGCATAAAACAAAAACAACTGCAGAACACAGGGACACAAACAAAATACTGTCTGGTAGTAAAAGTATAAATATTCAACAGAGGAGAGACTGTGTTATTGGTAATAGCCCTAACAGAAAACCACCACACCACCTTCACCAACAACAATACGTCACTGAACAAATAAACAAACGCCACAACATACAAACACATACGTCACTCAACAAACAAACAATACTTCACTGAACAAAAACACATACGTCACTCAACAAACAAACAATACGTCACTCAACAAACAAACAATACGTCACTCAGCAAACAAACAATACATCACTCAACAAACAAACAATACATCACTCAACAAACAAACAATACATCACTCAACAAACAAACAATACGTCACTCAACAAACAAACAATACGTCACTCAACAAACAAACAATACGTCACTCAACAAACAAACAATACGTCACTCAACAAACAAACAATACTTCACTTTTTGTAGCAGGAAACTTTACCTCAACAAACTATTTTATCAGTATTGACAATAAACAATATATTTGGTGTGGAACTTTTGTGGGACCTTTGTGGGAACTTTCGTGGGAACTTCTGTGGGACCTTTGTGGGAACTTTTGTGGGACCTTTGTGGGAACTTTTGTGGAAGTATAATAACATTGAAGAGGAAAACTTTAGTGAATTACTTTTATATATAATGATAATAACACCGGGTCGTAAAGTTGATGTAAATAGATCTATTATTTTCCCTACATTAAATAGCATTACATTAATACAACAGCGTAAGAGAGCTGTAGCTTTGGTTGTATTCTAGGGTTTAAACTTTAAATACAATATTCAATGATTAATAATGATCAACTAGAAGGACCAAAAAAATATTGACCAATTAAATTTAACTTTGCCTTCACACACACACACACACACACACACACACACACACACACACACAGGTGGAATACAGAAATATTTTGAAATTAGATAAAAAGATAAAATTAACAATGGGTAGTGAGTGACAGATGATATGGAGTCATAATTAAGTTTAGCTACACTACAAAGTCACTCTATAGAAAGAAATCTAATCATGGACAGGTGTAAAATGTCAGGTTAATTGGTTTGGTCCGTGAGGGTATTAATAATGAGGTGTGTGTGTGTGAATCAATGTTAATTAACAGAAGGGCAGACCGAGAGAGAGAGAGAGAGAGAGAGAGAGAGAGAGAGAGAGAGAGAGAGAGAGAGAGAGAGAGAGAGAGAGAGAGAGAGAGAGAGAGAGAGTGTGTTTTATTTATGCAAGCACTATCAGTCTCTAGCTCGACCTACACACATACACACCCCAGGCGACTCGACCTACACACCCCAGGCGACTCGACCTACGCACATACACACCCCAGGCGACTCGACCTACGCACATACACACCCCAGGCGACTCGACCTACGCACATACACACCCCAGGCGACTCGACCTACGCACATACACACCCCAGGCGACTCGACCTATGCACATACACACCCCAGGCGACTCGACCTACACACATACACACCCCAGGCGACTCGACCTACACACATACACACCCCAGGCGACTCGACCTACCCGTGAAGGTATGCGGATGGAGCTTGTCGATTCTGTTGCCACTTAGGTCGAGTTCGATCATAATCCTCAAGTCCCTAAAGGCGTCCTTGTGCACACTGCGGATCTGGTTGTCCTTCAGGTACAGCTTCTGCAGGTTGACCAGTCCGGCCTTCTTGAAAGCATCCTTCTCCAGGTATCTGTAATGAGAACTGCGTTAGGTGGACAGAGTAAAGGAGAGAGAGAGAGAGAGAGAGAGAGAGAGAGAGAGAGAGAGAGAGAGATTAGTAACAATATGTAAAAAATAAAAGAAAATCAACCTTGAATCAAACGAAAGTGAGTCACAAAAAAAACCAAATGGGAAAGACGCAGTAAATCAGAGACAACAGATGATAAAAACATGTCAAAAGTAAATGGCTTAGGGAAGAGAAAATGTGTAGTGGGAGGAGGGGATACTTACATAATGTTGTTGTTGGCTAAGTTAAGCTCTTGCACTTCTGTACTGAGTGTGGTGGGCACTGTTGAGAACCCCGCTGATCGACAGTCTGCCAGCTGTAACCAAACACATACACGGGAGTTAGTGATACATAGTTTGTATACATATGAGAGAGAACACACACACACACACACACACACACTTTGTCTCTCGCCTAAGTGAATTGAAATACTCTTTTTAATAAACAATTTTGCCATGGAAAAATACTCGTATACTTATTAACTTTGAAGCTGCCTTTCCCTCTCACTCTTCCCCTCTCCCTCCCTCCTTTTCCCCCTCCTCCTCCTCACCTGTTACTCTCCCCTCATCTTTATCCTATTCTCTTTTTCCCTCCCTCTCTCACCCTCTCTTTCACCTGTTACTATCTCTCGCTCTCCCCTCACTTTCACCCTTCTCCCTTTTCTCTTCTCCCTCTCTTATGTTACTTTCGATTCCCTTTCTATGCTTCTGTTCATCTCTCCTTCCCTCTTCTCTTCCACCATCTTCCTCTTCTCTCGTTCTTTCACTTTCCTCGTTCATCCCCTCACGCCCATCTCTGCTTCTTGACAGAGAGAGAGAGAGAGAGAGAGAGAGAGAGAGAGAGAGAGAGAGAGTTACAAAACGCTCCAGTTTCTAAAATATTAAATGATCCAATCTTCTTTGCACTGTAAACAGATTTGTGAAGTGTATAATGTTTCCCAGCTTGAGTTGTGAGGCTGTACAGTATTCCCAGCTTGAGTGGTGAGGCTGTACAGTACAGTATTCCCAGCTTGAGTGGTGAGGCTGTACAGTACAGTATTCCCAGCTTGAGTGGTGAGGCTGTACAGTATCCCAGCTTGAGTGGTAAGGCTGTACAGTATTCGCAGCCAGATACAGTCAAACAAACACACAAGATACAGTCAAACAAACACAGCCAGATACAGTCAAACAAACACAGCCAGATACAGTCAAACAAACACACAAACAAACTAATCGAACTCTTTTGTTGCAGGAATAAGTATACTCGTAGCTGAGTAGACAGGTAGACAGACAGACAGACAGACACCCACCTTTCGGTTGCTGGAGTGAGTACACTTGCAGCTGGGCGGACAGTCCTGGTCCCAATCGGCCAGGGCGGGCGTGATCAGCACTGCCCACGCCGCCCACCACGCCCACATACACGCCCGTCGTCCGTTCATCACGCAGGTACTGCCCCGCCCACGCCGTCACCGCCGCCTACACGTCGCCATCCCTGTGGGGAGAGAGAGAGAGAGAGAGTGTTACTGTCTTACATAGTGTTGTTAAATAATAATAATAATAATAATAATAATAATAATAATAATAATAATAATAATAATAATAAAAAAAAATAATAATAATAATAATAATTCACTAATTACAATCACACAATCATGGCCCCCGAGAAGAAGAGATTAAAAATATACATAATTTGTGAAAGTAAAATACAACTTCTGTTACCATTACATTCTTTCTGACTGCAACTCCTCTATCATACGTCAACGTATCAGCCAATCATACGCCGTCATCCCCGAGTCGATACCCGTCGTCCATGTGTAAAATCACCGGGCAAAAGCTCATTGGTTGGTTTGGTTAGGTTAGGTGGCTTTATGTTGTACTACTCTCTCTCTCTCTCTCTCTCTCTCTCTCTCTCTCTATCAACATTACAGGAATAAAAGCCCAAGTGTTTGTTTAATACACCTAATAAAGAAAGCTTTAAAATTTCAGGTAATTTGATGGTAAACAAGACGAGAGGGAGGGGAGGGGAGGGGAGGGGAGGGAAGGGGAGGGGAGGGAAGGGGAGGGGAGGAAAGGGAAGGGTAGTGGTGAGAGGAGGAGAGGGTGGGGAGGAAGAGGGCAGAGGAGGAGAGGTTGGGGAAGGGGTTGTAGGGGAAGGAGGGCACGGGAGAGGGAAGTGAGAGGGAGGGGAAGGAGGAGGACAGGGGGGAAGGGGGAGGGCAGGGGAGGAGGGGAAGGGGAAGACAGGGGTGACGATCTCTTCACACATTACAGAGTCTGGGGGAAATTAAGCGAATCTAAAGATGTGACGGAAAAGATCTGTGAGAGTACAAGTGTGTACAGTATATACAGTCAAGGGTGACGGCACACACACACGCACACACACGAATGCCCTGTTTTCCCCTTCCCTGTGAGTGTAAAAGTGGTGAAAATTAATTTACAGGTTTAGTGATAAAACCAAAAGGAAACGCTCGGTTAATCACTAATTTCCTCCCCCACAGTGGCTCATAACGATAAATTACGACAACATAATACTGCCACAAATCAAAACACTCACGGGGTACTCGAGGGCCAACTTAAGCAGGTGAAAAAGGGCGGCCAACGAACCACAACACCACATCCCGCCAAAACTGCCTCCCCGTCTTGGCGCGTAAACACCGTGGCGCGCGCCCGAGGCCACACATTCAAGCCAAAAAATCGGAAGAAATTCTCGGGTTGAAGAGCCGCTCAGGTTCAAACAGTGGCCCTTTAAGAGGATCTGAGGCGGCTCTTGTGGTGAATAGGGTCATTCAAGGTCCACTGCTATCCATCCCCTCCCCCCTTACCCTCTCCCCTATCCCTCCCATCCTCTGGCCAGCGAGTTACGAGCAGTTGTCCTTGTTGATGCATTTTAGGGTGTTCCCGGAGCTGGCGTCATGGCCGACTCCCCACCGCTCTCCATCTTCTCTGGATCTGCCGCCGCTCTTACTCGTCTCCCACACGTCGCGGGGATGTCGGTCATGGAGGAGACGAGTGCAGTGCATGATGGAGAGGGATCGTGCATGACGCCAGCAGACTCTCACTCGGGTTCTCTTTGAGTCATTGGACCAACGTCTGCACACAAGAAATGGCTGTCGGGAATCCTTCATTTGCTGACGGTGGTGTTGGTGGTGGAGGAACGGAGGGAGAGATATAGGGAGGGTGGAAGGAATGAATGGAGGAAGGGAGATAGGAGGGAGTAAGTGATGAAGGTGGGGAGGAAAGTAGAGAGAGAGAGAGAGAGAGAGAGAGAGAGAGAGAGAGAGAGAGAGAGAGAGAGAGAGAGAGAGAGAGAGAGGTACTGAAAGCATCCTCATATGGCGACGATCACAAACGCCTGAGTCACGCTCGTCATCACGCCTCGTTACATGGTCTGAGTAGGTAGGTGGGTGGGGTGGGTGGGGTGGGAATAGTTGGTTGAGGGAGAGAGAGTGGGGTGGGGGAGCAGGTAGGCAGGAGGTAATATAAAACCACACACACACACACACACACACACACACACACACACACACACCCACACACACACACACACACACCCACACACACACACCCACACGCACACACACACACATAAAAACTTAAACATACAAGCACAATATGATAAAAAAAACCGAAGCCACAGATTCTTTCACTACTGACACGCAACCTGATAGTCAAGTGGTTACAGTTGGAGCGTTGTATCCCAAGGCCACAGACTGAACCCCCGCCTAACCTCACAGGGGTATGGACTGACTCGACCCAGATACTATATGGACTCTGACGTATCCGGCAAGGTCGACGTACAGCCCTGATTCAACTCGACGTATTAGGGAAGGCAGACTGTATTGGCTAACTGTATGTCGTGTTGGTGACGTGTGTTTCAGGCTCTTTGGATTGTTGTAGACTGAAGGTTGAGAATCTATTGACATATACGAGGAAAATAGTATCTGTAGGCAAGTATTCACCTATACCACAACTGGAACACTGTATACAAAATAAAGACATTTGTAATCACACACACACACACACACACACACACACACACACACACACAGTATAGTGTCCAAGAATGTAAGAACTAGCAACATGAGACTGGATATTGTTATAATGCAATCTGTGTCATCATAATGTAAACTAAAACCAATAATGTTGACACTGTATATATTTCCAACAAACACTACACGACACAGAGCACTACTGTGTATTTGACATAGGTTAGAAAATCGAGACCACACATTGTTGTCAAAACCTAGACAGGATATACATGAGTAGTTCCCTAGTTAGTCACACCAGGTGGCTCTTCCCCTTTCCTATCTGTGACATACACATAGAGATTCATGAACTGAGCCAGGAATATTTGCATCACCCCCACGACATATAGAATTATTTTATACACTGGAAGGGGAGCAACCATGCAAGACCCAATCAAATCTGGTGGACACGAGAGAAAAAAAAATAATACCATTGGACTTTATTTTTTATCATTTCTTTATAACAGAGATGGTGATACAACAACGAGGAAAAGAACTAGTATAAAGTCTCTTAAGAAGTGTCATAGGAAGAATCATCAGTGCCATATAGCAAACTGACACAAGAAGGAAGGATCATAAAGTGTCAATAATGTCATTTCCACGACGGTCAGTTCTTCTGCGGTGATCCTGTGAGAGAGTTTAGAAATGTGTACCACGAGACGCTGAAGGGGTTCTGAGAAAGAGTTGCTGTAGGTCGATGGTTCTTGGGAGTTCTTCTTACTCATCAGAGAGGAAAGAAAAAAGTGAAAAAAAAAAATAGCGAATGATGATTACAAGAGGAAAGAAAATTTGAGATAATGTGATTAGATTTTCTCGAAGCATCCGCAGTATAGACAAAACTTAAAACCTACTTAAGACAGAAATAGTGGCTTTATGTTAACTTTAGACAGAATGAGTGGCTTTATGTTAACTTTAGACAGAATTAGTGGCTTTATGTTAACTTTTAGACAGAATGAGTGGCTTTATGTTAACTTTAGACAGAATTAGTGGCTTTATGTTAACTTTTAGACAGAAATAGTGGCTTTATGTTAACTTTAGACAGAATTAGTGGTTTTATGTTAACTTTAGACAGAAATAGTGGCTTTATGTTAACTTTAGACAGAATTAGTGGTTTTATGTTAACTTTAGACAGAAATAGTGGCTTTATGTTAACTTTAGACAGAATGAGTGGCTTTATGTTAACTTTAGACAGAATTAGTGGCTTTATGTTAACTTTTAGACAGAAATAGTGGCTTTATGTTAACTTTAGACAGAAATAGTGGCTTTATGTTAACTTTAGACAGAATGAGTGGCTTTATGTTAACTTTAGACAGAAATAGTGGCCTGATGTTAACTTTAGACAGAATGAGTGGCTTTATGTTAACTTTAGACAGAATTAGTGGTTTTATGTTAACTTTAGACAGAATGAGTGGCTTTATGTTAACTTTAGACAGAAATAGTGGCTTTATGTTAACTTTAGACAGAAATAGTGGCTTTATGTTAACTTTAGACAGAAATAGTGGCTTTATGTTAACTTTAGACAGAATTAGTGGCTTTATGTTAACTTTAGACAGAATTAGTGGCTTTATGTTAACTTTAGACAGAATTAGTGGCTTTATGTTAACTTTAGACAGAATGAGTGGCTTTTATGGTAACTTGAGGCGGAAATAATGAGAAATTTTCCATCGATGTCAACAGAAGGACAAAACAAAGAGAGAGAGAGAGAGAGAGAGAGAGAGAGAGAGAGAGAGAGAGAGAGAGAGAGAGAGAGGACTTCACTACAAAATCTCTACAACACCTTATTAATAAATAAGACTTACACGGTATGGCTCTAACCCCAGGTAATGATGATATACTAATTAGCAGGTACAACCTCAGGTGAGTGATACCTGGGGAGAAATCCTTCCTTTGAAATATATTACCTGAGCATTTATATATTCGATTCTACTAAGTGATTTGACTACTACACACACACACACACACACACACACACACACGTACGTATTACTGATATAAATACTCTTAGGATATCCACATTGACCATGATATATTGTGTACATCAGTGTTAAAGGTGACACAGTGTACACCCCCTTCCCACAGCCACCTTGTTAATACTGCTGATACGATACTAATACACCTGAGGCAGCTTGTACAGTATACGCAGGTACAAGTCAGGTGTGTGTGTGTGTGTGTGAAGAGTATTGATTACATTAAACACCTGGTCTAGTAGCATGTAGTGTTAATAAGCAGGGAACTCATGAGCTTAGGTCGGGGTCGGGTCGGGTCGGGTCGGGTCGGGTCGGGTCGAGGTCGGGTCGGGTCGAGGTCGGGTCGGGTCGGGGTTCGGATATTGAGAAACAGACAACAAAAGTGATCACGTGAGTTACTGTACGAGGAGTTATCTAAACACTGAATTACCTGTACTTGTGGTAACTTACACTATACCTCTGTCTGTTAAAACACGAGAGATGCGGTGAAGAAAACATACCACCACGTGTTTACTCCACACCACCAAATCATCAGTGATTCATAATGTATGTTAACTCCATGTCACTATACCTAATACTCTAAGTCATTTTTGTGTCTGGCTGTTGTGGTTTTCAATATACCTTTAATTATTACTTATTATTACAGAGGTGTGGGAGTGACCAGTAAAGGGCAGAGTTGTAAATATCAACGTCAGCACCTTCATCCCGCGCGGCCAGATATGCAGATTTTAGTGAAGCGGCGTTAATACTGCGATTAAAATTCTCGGGGGTGTGAAGCAATATCATCAGGTGAGCGTCTCCATGTTATTTTTTCTCTAGGATGAACGCCGCCAATCTTACTTACTGATTATGACTTAAAATATGTGTGGGGGGGATAGTGTGGGCGTGTGTAGGGGAGGGTGTGGGCGAGGGTGTGGGCGCGTGTGCAGGAGGGTGTGGGTGAGTGTGGACGTGTGTGGGGGTGATGAAGAAGTGTGGGCGTGTGTGGATGGAATTGAGAGAGTAGGTGTGGGCGTGGGGGATTGAGAGGGTGAATGATGGCGTGAGGAGATTGGTGTGGGAGAAGGAGAGACTGACTGATTGGGTGTTGGCCTACGGGAGAGGGTGTGGGCGTGGTGTGGGCGTGGGAGGGGGGGGGAGATGTAGAGGTCTGGTGTAGGCGTGGGGGGAAGGTGTGGAGGTGTGGTGTGGGGGGAGGGCGTGGGGGGGAGGTGTGGTGTGGGGGAAAGGTGTGGAGGTGTGGTGTGGGGGGAGGGCGTGGGGGGAAGGTGCGGAGGTGGGGGAGGGTGTGAACTTGAACACGCTATAGTATACCCACAACCAAGGCTTAAAGGTGAGTGGGCTTTGGGACAGAGTGGGGGCGCGGTGTTCTAGAGAGGAGCGGAGTGGGTTGGGATTCTTCTCAGGGGATAAAGAGTGAATAAATGAAGAAGAAAAAAAGATATGAAAAAATACGAGAGAGAGAGAGAGAGAGAGAGAGAGAGAGAGAGAGAGAGAGAGAGAGAGAGAGAGAGAGATGATACCACGTAACGGGATTGGGTAAGAGTGATAAGGTATTCAAGACGATGATGATGACGATGATAATGGTGAAGACGATGATAATGGAGATGACGATAATGGTGACGACGAAGACTTGAAGGAGCAGCAACAGCTCTCGGTGACGTGAGTGACAGATTCTGGTGATAACGACGTGTTAACGAGGGACGGGGCACAGTGAAGGTGGGCATTGGGTCGGGGAAGAGGGGCGTGACAGAGGGGTGGGGCAGAGAATGTGGGGCAGAGGGGTGAGTTAAAGGGCGCGATACACCTACTCTCTCCTGCCCCAAGGGGTACGAGGGAGGAGAGGGGAGGGAGGTGGATGAGAGGGAAGGGGAGGGAGGGGGATGAGAGGGAAGGGGAGGGAGGAGGATGAGAGGGAAGGGGAGAGAGGTGGATGGGAGGGAAGGGGAGGGAGGGGATGAGAGGGGAGGGAGGTGGATGGGAGGGAAGGGGAGGGAGGGGATGAGAGGGGAGGGAGGTGGATGAGAGGGGAAAGGGGAGAAGTGGATGGGAGGGGAGTGGACTGGAGTAGAGGGGAGGGAAGGTAGGGGGATGAGAATGGAGAGGGGGTGGATAGAGATGAGAGGTAAATGAGAGGAGCGGTGAATAAAGAGAGAGGAGAGGGATAGTTGACAGGGGCAGAGGAACAGCTGTGAGGCGAACAGACTCTCGGATGATGACGCTGACGTAAAAGACTCGTCTGACAGCTGACAGCCGGGTGATGGATCTACCCTCGTCCATTGCTGCTGTTACTGTGTGTGGTGCTGCTGTTACTGTATGTGGTGCTGCTGTTACTGTATGTGGTGCTGCTGTTACTGTGTGTGGTGCTGCTGTTACTGTGTGTGGTGCTGCTGTTACTGTATGTGGTGCTGCTGTTACTGTATGTGGTGCTGCTGTTACTGTATGTGGTGCTGCTGTTACTGTGTGTGGTGCTGCTGTTACTGTATGTGGTGCTGCTGTTACTGTGTGTGGTGCTGCTGTTACTGTGTGTGGTGCTGCTGTTACTGTGTGTGGTGCTGCTGTTACTGTGTGTGGTGCTGCTGTTACTGTGTGTGGTGCTGCTGTTACTGTGTGTGGTGCTGCTGTTACTGTATGTGGTGCTGCTGTTACTGTGTGTGGTGCTGCTGTTACTGTATGTGGTGCTGCTGTTACTGTATGTGGTGCTGCTGTTACTGTGTGTGGTGCTGCTGTTACTGTGTGTGGTGCTGCTGTTACTGTGTGTGGTGCTGCTGTTACTGTATGTGGTGCTGCTGTTACTGTATGTGGTGCTGCTGTTACTGTGTGTGGTGCTGCTGTTACTGTGTGTGGTGCTGCTGTTACTGTATGTGGTGCTGCTGTTACTGTATGTGGTGCTGCTGTTACTGTGTGTGGTGCTGCTGTTACTGTGTGTGGTGCTGCTGTTACTGTGTGTGGTGCTGCTGTTACTGTGTGTGGTGCTGCTGTTACTGTGTGTGGTGCTGCTGTTACTGTGTGTGGTGCTGCTGTTACTGTGTGTGGTGCTGCTGTTACTGTGTGTGGTGCTGCTGTTACTGTATGTGGTGCTGCTGTTACTGTGTGTGGTGCTGCTGTTACTGTATGTGGTGCTGCTGTTACTGTGTGTGGTGCTGCTGTTACTGTATGTGGTGCTGCTGTTACTGTGTGTGGTGTTGCTGTTACTGTGTGTGGTGCTGCTGTTACTGTGTGGTGCTGCTGTTACTGTGTGGTGCTGTTACTGTGTGTGGTGCTGCTGTTACTGTGTGGTGCTGTTACTGTGTGTGGTGCCGCTGTTACTGTATGTGGTGCTGCTGTTACTGTATGTGGTGCTGCTGTTACTGTGTGTGGTGCTGCTGTTACTGTATGTGGTGCTGCTGTTACTGTGTGTGGTGCTGCTGTTACTGTGTGTGGTGTTGCTGTTACTGTGTGTGGTGCTGCTGTTACTGTATGTGGTGCTGTTACTGTGTGTGGTGCTCCTGTTACTGTGCGTGGTGCTGCTGTTACTGTATGTGGTGCTGCTGTTACTGTGTGTGGTGCCGCTGTTACTGTGTGTGGTGCTGCTGTTACTGTGTGTGGTGCTGCTGTTACTGTGTGTGGTGCTGCTGTTACTGTGTGTGGTGCTGCTGTTACTGTGTGGTGCTGCTGCTGTTACTGTATGTGGTGTTGCTGTTACTGTGTTTTCCCCACATCCTCCTTCGTCTCAAGTCCCTCGGAGTTCCTGCGTCTGAGCTCATGAATGTATACACAACGTTCAGACTTCCTAAACTCATCTATGCTTCCCCTGCCTGGCCGCCTTCCTTAACGGGTACACAATGAGACTGCAGTAGTGGGCTAGCAAGATTATTCTCTCCCTCTCCTACACTGGCCCTCTCAACCCTCTCTGATCATCACCATGACCTCATCTGTCAGTCTGGGACGAAGCTGTTGCACCATCCTCGCCACCATCACCTGCTACCACCTGAGATCCCTAGTCCGCGAATTGCTGTTCGACACCACAACCGCATCCAGCCCATATGACCTCGTACTGATCGCTACAACAGTCCCATTCCAACCATTGTCTTAATAAATAATCAACAACTCGTAGATAACTTGTGACCTGTAACTGCACGGAAATTCCTTGTCAAAAGATCATCTCCCCACGCCACTTCACGTTATATATATACCACTTATGTCTTTTGTATATTTCCAACTCATGGCTGTTGTATTTTTCAATTTCTCGCTTCACACACACACACACACACACCTTACCTGCCCACTCACCTTAATACACACACACACACACACCTCCCCCCCCCCTTACCTGCCCACTCACCTTAATACACACACACACACACCTGCTGGCTTAACACTCGGATGCACCACCTGCTTACCACCTGGCGGGCAGTGTGCGAGGCGAGCAGTAAGCACAAGAGGTGATAATGACCAGCGTCAACCAACTATGAATATTCACACACAGGCTCGACCCACCTCCACCACAGCCTAAATTTGCCACCGTACACGTTGGTTAATTACCCCCACCCGGATAATTGGCCGTAACGAGGTATACAGCTGGTGCCGGCACTAATTAACACCGGAGAAAAATAGTGCCACCCAACACGACGGAGGAGGTGGGTGGGTAGGTGGGTGGGTGGGTGGGTGTAGGAGCTTAAATGATTTGGGTCTGGTTATCACCACCACCTCCTCTAAGGTTTCCAGGTGTTAAAATGATCCATCTGGTTATTAGTGTCACCCACCTGCCGCCCACCTACACCCACTACCTACCAACACCTACCGCCCATTTACACCCAGCCAGTACCAATACCCTTGACATGTTGACGCTAAAGATATCACACGCACACAGGAATCCTTTCTCTCTCCCCTCCCCCTCACCACCCCCCTCCAACCCCTCACCTCCACCTCCCTCTCCCCCCTCACCTCCCCCTCCCTCTCCTACCCCTCACCTCCCCCTCCTACCCCTCACCTCCCCCTCCCTCTCCTACCCCTCACCTCCCCCTCCCTCTCCCCCCTCACCTCCACTTCCAACCCCTCACCTCCCCCTCCCCCCTCACCTCCCCCTCCCTCTCCTACCCCTCACCTCCCCCTTCCTCTCCTACCCCTTACCTCCCCCTCCCTCTCCCCCCTCACCTCCCCCTCCAACCCCTCACCTCCCCCTCCCTCTCCTACCCCTCACCTCCCCCTTCCTCTCCTACCCCTCACCTCCCCCTCCAACCCCTCACCTCCCCCTCCAACCCCTCACCTCCCCCTCCCTCTCCCCCTCACCTCCCCCTCCCTCTCCTACCCCTCACCTCCCCCTTCCTCTCCTACCCCTTACCTCCCCCTCCCTCTCCCCCCTCACCTCCCCTCCAACCCCTCACCTCCCCTCCCTCTCCTACCCCTCACCTCCCCCTTCCTCACCTACCCCTTACCTCCCCCTCCCACTCCCCCCTCACCTCCCCCTCCAACCCCTCACCTCCCCCTCCCTCTCCTACCCCTCACCTCCCCCTTCCTCTCCTACCCCTCACCTCCCCCTCCAACCCCTCACCTCCCCCCTCCAACCCCTCACCTCCCCCTCCCTCTCCCCCTCACCTCCCCCTCCCTCTCCCCCTCACCTCCCCCTCCCAAAATAAAACATGGTTCTCCAGTATATTTGCTGACGCTCCGCTGATGTCGCCATGATTACCCACGCCCGCACGCCCCCACCGCCTCGCCCACGGCACCCACATACCTCCTGGCCTCACACTGCACCCTGACCCATGAACACCACGCTCGAATGCCCATACTACACCCCTCAACCCACTCCATACATACATACATACATACATACACTTGTAATTATCAAAGTACATGTACACATGAAATTACGTACATAAACAGACACGCACAACTATTTCCTACAAGAGGCTCCTCCTATCCCGCCTTCCCTCTCCCTCTCTCTCTTCCCCCTATTCACTCCCCCTCCTCCTCCTATTTCCTTTTCCCTTTCCTCCTTCTCCTATTTCTCCCTCTCCTCTCCTCCTTCTCTTTACTTTTCCTCTCCCCCTCAACGTCTCTTCTTCTTTTTCTCTCCCTTTTCTTCCCTTCTCCTCCTTTCTTTATTCCCTCTCCTCCTCCCTTTCCCTTATCTTCTCCTCCCTTCTCTTCCCCTTATCTCCCTACCCTCTCCCCCCTCCCTCTACACTGGCACCATTAACTGCCTCCACCCGGACTGGCTCTCATTACAGTGCCAGGTAGGAGGGCCAGTTAGTAACAATATCCTCTTGCTGGCACGCGCATGTTACCACCGTGTCCTTCCCTGCCCACGTGTCCACCTGTTATCCCCCCCTGGCCACGTGTCCACCTGCATACCCCCTGGCCACATGTCCACCTGTATCACCTTGGCCACGTGTCCACCTGTGTACCTCCTGGCCACATGTCCACCTGTATCCCCTTGGCCACGTGTCCACCTGTATCCCTCCTGGCCACGTGTCCACCTGTATCCCTCCTGGCCACATGTCCATCTGTATCCCCTTGGCCACGTGTCCACCTGTATACCTCCTGGCTACGTACGTGTCTATTAATATTATGTATTTCTTGTTCTTTCCCGCAATGGACAAGTGTATCTGACTTTGTATTTGGGCGTGGGTGGTCGTGGGCGGTGTGGGAGTCGTGGGTGGTCGTGGGCGGTGTGGGAGTCGTGGGTGGCATAGGTGGTCTTGAATAGCCTGGAGGTAAGTGAATGGGGTGGGTATTGTGTGCGTGGGGTGGGTGGTCTTGGGCGGCTTGAGGGTGGATGAGTGCATGTAATGTGTGTGAAAGACTGGGTGGAGTAGGGTGTGGTGGCGTGGTATAATTGTACGTGGGTGGAGGGTAGGTGAAGTGTAAAGGGAGGGTGGAGGGTAGGGAAGGCAGGGTGGAGGGTGGGTGGAAGGTGAAGGGAGGGTGGAGGGTAGGGAACGCAGGGTGGAGGGTGGGTGGAAGGTGAAGGGAGGGTGGAGGGAGGGTGTGAGTCTACACTATTCACCTTAATCCTATTCAACAGATTATTATTCACCTCTTCAATCCCCCCTCTTCCTCCACCCCCCTCCCTCCCTCTCTTCTACCCCTCCTCCCTCTCTTCCTCCACCCTCCCTCTCTCTCCCCTGACCTGTCGATCATCACTTTTACGTCTTCTCTCTCTCTCTCTCTCTCTCTCTCTCTCTCTCTCTCTCTCTCTCTCTGCTTCTTCACCCTTCCACTAGGTTCCATGTTCCTTTAATATTCCCTTCCCTCTTTCTCTTCACTCTTTCTTCTCTCCATTTCCACAATCCATTCCACACCTGATTTCCTTCCCCCCCTCCATCCTTTCACCTCCCCGCCCCTTCCAACATTCCTTACCTCGTCCAACTCATTCCCCTATTTCCTCTCTGCTACGTTTCTCGACTCTTCCCCCTCCCCCTTTCCCTCTCCAATTCTTCCCTTTCCACAAGCTCCCTTCCCTCCTCCTTCCCCTCATCTCTCTCTTCCCTTATTCATGCCCTTCCCCTTCCATCCCCCTTTATTCCTCTTGTCTTCCCATTTCTCCCTCTCCTCCCCAAAGTGTGTACAACAGGTCAGCAGCTTTTAGCAATAACAACACCGCCCCCAGTCTCCAGGTTGACACAGCCCTACCTGGCCAGCTCCCAGGTGTTCCTCTACTATCACCCGTGTCAACAATCTCCATATTGGACCGGCCGGCTACAACACACAAACCTACACTAGGGTCAGAATCCACGCGTTTATGGGCATAGTGTGTGGTGATTGGTCCTTGTAACACCTCCGCTGAAATGAATAATTCAGTATATACAGTCCAAAAACGACAGACAAGTGACTTTCGCTTCAACTCTCACTCACAGAAGGAGTATAAGTGTCTCTCTCTCTCTCTCTCTCTCTCTCTCTCTCTCTCTGATGGTCTTGTACTAGTGGCACTTTAGGGTGGGTGGGGTGGGTGGGTGGGTGGGTGGGTGGGTGGGGGGGGGGGGGGGGAGGGATAAATACATGCATGATTGGCACTTGAATGTTATCTTAAGCGTCTCCAACCCTCATCATCATTCACTCTCAAAAGGATGATGTTAAGCGGCGTCAGTGTCACACCATCCCTAAACAGCGTCAGTGTCACACCATCCCTAAACAGCGTCAGTGTCACACCATCCCTAAATAGCGTCAGTGTCACATCATCCCTATGAAGACGTATCATTGGTCTTCTGTGTTGTGTCCAAATTCCTTCACATCTTCTGCCCATAAAAGAACGCCACTACGGGCAGAAGACGGGCGTAGTGTTCGTCTGGTAGGGGTGGGGGGGGGGGGGGTTTAATGCCTGGCGATGTTGATGTGCTCGTGCTGGCGATGATTTGCAAGGGTAAGATGGTTGGGAATATTGGCTATGCTGAGATGGTGACTTGATCGACTGTCTCTGAAGAACATGAGAGAATATGAGGGAGACGATGACGAACATGAGAGGAAAATGAGGGAGACGATGATGAATACGAGAGGAAAATGAGGGAGACGATGATGAAGGAGAGGAAAATGAGGGAGACGATGATGAAGGAGAGGAAAATGAGGGAGACGATGACGAACATGGGAAGAAAATGAGGGAGACGATGACGAACATGAGAGGAAAATGAGGGAGACGATGATGAATGAGAGGAAAATGAGGGAGACGATGATGAATACGAGAGGAAAATGAGGGAGACGATGATGAATACGAGAGGAAAATGAGGGAGACGATGATGAATATGAGAGGAAAATGAGGGAGACGATGACGAACATGAGAGGAAAATGAGGGAGACGATGATGAACATGAGAGGAAAATGAGGGAGACGATGATGAATATGAGAGGAAAATGAGGGAGACGATGAAGAACATGAGAGGAAAATGAGGGAGACGATGATGAACATGAGAGGAAAATGAGGGAGACGATGATGAATATGAGAGGAAAATGAGGGAGACGATGATGATTATGAGAGGAAAATGAGGGAGACGATGATGAATACGAGAGGAAAATGAGGGAGACGATGATGAATACGAGAGGAAAATGAGGGAGACGATGATGAATACGAGAGGAAAATGAGGGAGACGATGACGAACATGAGAGGAAAATGAGGGAGACGATGATGAATATGAGAGGAAAATGAGGGAGACGATGATGAATACGAGAGGAAAATGAGGGAGACGATGATGATTATGAGAGGAAAATGAGGGAGACGATGATGAATACGAGAGGAAAATGAGGGAGACGATGATGAATACGAGAGGAAAATGAGGGAGACGATGATGAATACGAGAGGAAAATGAGGGAGACGATGATGAAGGAGAGGAAAATGAGGGAGACGATGATGAAGGAGAGGAAAATGAGGGAGACGATGACGAACATGGGAGGAAAATGAGGGAGACGATGACGAACATGAGAGGAAAATGAGGGAGACGATGATGAATATGAGAGGAAAATGAGGGAGACGATAACGATCATGAGAGGAAATTGAAGGAGACGATGATGCTAAGAAAAATGAGGAAAATGAGAAGAAGATGAGGAACAAGACGCGGTAGCTGGAGTGGTCTAAGTGAGGGAGTCGAACCCGTCCTCTCAGCTCAGCGTGGCGGCAATACTTCCATCTAGCCTGAGTTATAAGGGACCCGTAACTCCCACTCCGGCACTTACTGGCTGCCTACACCACATTTGTTTGCTTCACCTGTTTACTTCGCCTGTTTACTTCACCTGTTTACTTCGCCTGTTTATTTCTCCTGTTTATTTCACTTGCTTATCTCCTGTTTTACTTCACCTGTTTGCTTCACCTATTTACCACACCTGTCTACTTCACCTATTTTCTTCACATGTTTACTTCACCTGCTTACGTAACCTGTTTAGAATATTGCTATATTTTATGTCAGTTCTGTCTGTCTGTCTGTGTCATTCTTTCTTTATTCCTTAATCCCACATTCCTTGTTCTGTCTGTTTATCAATATTTCTCTCTTGTAATGCGACTCTTCTTCTCCTCCTCCTCCTCCTCCCTCTCTACTTCCCTCTTCATCAATAATTAATTAATTACTTTACGTTTCATTAGTTCTTCTTCTTCTTCTTTATCTGAGTCTCTGCTTGTAATTGTATCCGGTAATATCCTCTCCCCTCTCTTGTTACAGGTGGGGAGAGGGGAGAGGGGAGCTAACTCTCTCTCTCTCTCTCTCTCTCTCTCTCTCTCTCTCTCTCTCATGCACACTCACTCTAACTCACAAATTCACACTCAAATTCTCACCCACAAACTCGTTCTCACTCATAAATTCACTCAATCACTCGTCCTCACACTCTCACTCATTCACTCACTCACTCGTAAGGGTCGAGTCTCCTCCTCCTTCTCCTCCTCCTCCTCCTCCCCCTCCTTCACGTGTGTCTCTGTCTACTGTTCTCCTCCCTCCCTCCCTCATTATCACCCCTCCTACTCTTCTCTACTTCCGCTTCCTTGTTCATCTTCGTCTCTTCATCTTCCATCTCTTTATCCTCCTTATCTTCTTTCTTCTCCTTTACTTTTTCATTCACCATTCTTCCTCCTTCCCTCTTTCTCCTCCTCCCCTTACCTTCAACCTTTCTTTACCTCTCCACTTCTTCCTTTCTCCCTTCTTCCTCCTGTCCTCTCATTCCTCCTCTTCACCAACTCTTCTTAGCCATTTTTCTACATCAACTCCCTCTCCTCCTTCACCCCCTCCTCCTCCTTCACCCCCTCTCCTCCTTCACCCCCTCTCCTCCTTCACCCCCTCTCCTCCTTCACCCCCTCTCCTCCATCACCCCCTCTCCTTCTTCACCCCCTCTCCTCCTTCACCCCCTCTCCTCCATCACCCCCTCTCCTCCATCACCCCCTCTCCTCCTTCACCCCCTCTCCTCCATCACCCCCTCTCCTCCATCACCCCCCTCTCCTCCATCACCCCCTCTCCTCCATCACCCCCTCTCCTCCATCACCCCCTCTCCTCCATCACCCCCTCTCCTCCATCACCCCCTCTCCTCCTTCACCCCCTCTCCTCCTTCACCCCCTCTCCTCCTTCACCCCCTCTCCTCCTTCACCCCCTCTCCTCCATCACCCCCTCTCCTCCTTCACCCCCTCTCCTCCTTCACCCCCTCTCCTCCTTCACCCCCTCTCCTCCTTCACCCCCTCTCCTCCATCACCCCCTCTCCTCCATCACCCCCTCTCCTCCTTCACCCCCTCTCCTCCTTCACCCCCTCTCCTCCTTCACCCCCTCTCCTCCATCACCCCCTCTCCTCCTTCACCCCCTCTCCTCCTTCACCCCCTCTCCTCCTTCACCCCCTCTCCTCCTTTACAACCTCTAATAGTACTACACTAAAGAAAGGAATTAAGAGTTAACTTCTGGACAATGACTCAGTAAACTAAACTGTCTCCCACACTCGCTGCTTTCACCCTCCCACACCCACTACTCTCACCCTTCCACACCCACTACTCCCCCCCTCCCACACTCGCTGCTTTCACCCTCCCACACCCACTACTCTCCCCCCTCCCACACCCACTACTCTCTCTCTCTCTCTCTCCCTCCCACACCCACTACTCTCCTCCCACACCCACTACTCACTCTCTCCCCCTTCCGACACCCACCACTCCCTCCCACCCACTACCCCCTCCCACCCACTACCCACCCCTCCCATACACAGCCTCATCACCACTGCCTCCTGACCCTCACACCACTTGCCCCTGACACCCTCAACTAAGAGAGTCACGCACTTATCTCCGAAGCCAAACACAAATCCGGGTTAATTCTCAGAAACCCGACGATAACATGACAGAGTTGATGCCTTAACTAAACCAACAGCATATATTTTTTTTTTTTAGACTGTCAATTTGAAACTCTTTTAAAATCTCTCTACTCGGGAAAGAACTGGTTGATGAAGTTGAGATAGAGGAGTTCAAGTAAGCTTAAATCGGAGAGGAGTTCAAGTAAGCTTAAATCGGAGACGAGTTTAAGCTTAAATCTCTTCATGATAAGATGTATTGAGTTAAATATTTAGTGCTGCTGTCACTGTTGGGGAGATATATTACAACATGTTAGGAGTGTGGATAGTTCTTACCACACACCCACCCCTACCCACCCACCCACCCACACACACACACACACACACACCAACACACACACACACATCCTACACCCAGTACACCCAAAAAGTGTGGTAGAAGGAGGAGTTTCCGCCCATTGCCCCTCACCGCCCTCACTAAGACCATAAAATATACCAGGAACAACAGTGATAAAATGGTAGTCTCTCTCTCTCTCTCTCTCTCTCTCTCTCTCTCTCTCTCTCTCTCTCTCTCTCTCTCCCTCCCTCCCTCCCTCCTTACCACCTCTCTTCCTTCTCCCTTCCTCCTCCTCCTCCTCCTCCTCCCCGAAAGAAAAATTGACCCGAGGGACCAATACACAAGGATTTGGGGAAGGGAGAGTAAAGAGGAAGAGAGGCAGAGGGAGTAAAGAGGAAGAGAGAATGGGAGAGAGGAAGAGAGAAATGGCATACAGAAGGAATGTGAGAAGACAAAGGAACGTAGTTTGTATTATTGAGGTCTTCTTCTTCTTCTTCTTCTTTGTTTTCGTTTTTCTGTTTTTCTTCTCCTCTTCCTCCTCTCCTCCTCATCCTACACCATCACCACTACCACATCATTGTCACCATCACCACACCATCACCATACCACACCCTCATCGCCACTATCACCACCACCACATCGTCACCATTACCATCACCCTCATCGCCACTACCACACTATCATCATCACCACACCACCATCATCATCACCACACCACCATCATCATCACCACACCACCATCACCACCACCACAGTACCCAAAGAGGCAGCCTCCCACTCCACCTGTTGAGTACCACCTCGACCTGGTGTTTTATGACTGGTTGGCACTCTTCGGTCTCAACCAATCACTGCCCACAATCCTCAATCCCAGGATGCAGTGAGATCGGCGTCCTCCAATCACCACCAATCACTGCTATCAATCCTCCAATCACCTTGTTTTATGGGTAATGACGTCATCCTATCTCCATCAATCACTGCCCTAAGTCGTAATCCCACGAAGCTGTACAATTAAATGACGTCATCCCCTATTTTCCTCCAATCACAGCCCCCAGCACTGAAGCCCACGATGTTGTCCGCTTTATGACGTCATTTCCAGTATCCACCAATCATCGCCAACAGTTATCAAATCACGTTTCTTTATGGTAATGACGTCATCCACAGTCTCGCCCAATTACAGTCATTAATACTCAAACGCGCCATTCTCTCGGGCTGCTAATGACGTCATAACTCGCTGATTGGATGGCTCTTATTGGCCAATCCCTTCACGCCAATGATTTTGTTGTTACCACCCAATCACAGATCACACGCTCCCTCTGAATCACTAGTCATTACGTAATCCCCCTCCCCCCCCTTTTTAATTCTCTCTCTCTCTCTCTCAAACACCCCTTCCACCTCTCCCTCTCCCCTTCCTATCCCATCCCTTCCCTTCCCTTCTCTGTTGCAATCCCCCCTTTCTCGTCATCGTTTATCGCCTGCCATAAATTAGTGACCTTTCCTTACTGCTGCCTCCTCGTCATCCCCTTCCTCCTCCTCCCTTTCCATTTTTCCTTGGCCCTCCCCTTCTCTCCCTTTCACTCCCTCAACCTCCCCATCATCTCTACCTCCCTTCCTCCTTCCACCTCCCTACCCTACCTATCCACCTCCTCCACTTCCCATTCCTTCTCCTCTCCCATCTATTACTTCTATTCCATGTCCCCCATCCACTATTTCCCTCCCTCCCACCTCCCCTCAAACCATACCCATTATTCCCCTCCCATCTTCCTCCACCCATCACTTCCCCTCCCACCTCCCGACACCCACACTAACCTCCTTAAATCCACCCATTCCTTCCCTTTCCCTTCACTCAACTTCCCTCCCCTCCCCTTCCTTCCTACAACACAATCGTGGCCCCTAGACAGACATCAATCTGTCCACTACATCTTCTCCCCTCCCATCCCCTCCGCACCCCTCCCCTCCGCACCCCTCCCCTCCACACCCCTCCCATTCCCTCAACCCCTTCCCACTCTTAACTGCGTCTTTATGTCTCTATTTCCTTTCTGTCTCTCTCTCTCTGTCTCCATTTCCGTCCCTGTTTTTGTGTCTGCCTGTCTGTTTTTGTCTGTCTTTCTGTGCCTGTCTCTGTTTCTGTCTAACTGCCTTTTTTTGTAGAGAAGTAGAGAGCGAAGGAAGACTAGAAGAGGAAGAGGATTAATAGTTCACAGGTGTAGAAGGAGGCAGTAGTTAGCCCACCTTACTATTGACTACCTGAGCTGATAGTCTGGTGACATTGGGGTGAGTTGTTGTGGGTGATTCAGAGCTGTTTGTCCTGTTGGCTGTCTGGCTTTCTCAACACTGGCACTAGACAGCCTACTACCCTCTCCTATATACGGGTGTCTTAGGGCCATACTTCATACTCCACCGACCTTACTGGCGGATGCTGGGTTAAGGGAGGTTGTTTATTGCATGGCCATAAAGATCAGGGATGGTGATAGACTCCTTCAGGCTTAGTGACTCATCTGGTGGGAGTCTTTCGTAGGAATTCTTGATAACCTAAGCTAACCTAACCTAACCAGGGTGTATGGCCGCTGGTTGGTGGATCTTATTCCCGGGTCTCTGTGTATTTCGGCTGTGGTTCTGTGTCTGTTTTAAGTCTATATCTCTTAGTCTCACAGTTACATCCCCCCCCCTTTCATCATTCTACCCATCTATGGCACACTTTATGGCCCTCAGTGGCACTCTCCAGAGGGTCAACACACACACACACACACACACATATTTCCCCTTCCATTCACCCCAAAATCTCCCCGATATTACCCCCTCCCTCACTCCCCCCCCCCCCTTCCCGCACACTCTCCCCTTCCCCTCCCTTCCCTTCCTCTACCGTTTATGGCCAATTGACAACACAAATGATTCCGCCCCTGGTCAAAATTAAGACGGGCCTCTCCGCGCTTTCTCCGACCTCCTTCTCAGGCCTCCACTCCTTTACCGACCTCCATTCTCTCTCCAAACTCCTCCTCGTACCTCCATTCCCTCTTTGAACTCCTCCTTATACCTCCGCTCCCTCTCCGACCTCCTCCTCCTCCTCCTCATACCTTCCCTAACTTAGCAGGAGGTCCCTTCAACCCCCCCCCCCCTTAACTCCCCCGCCGGCGCTGCACAAAAACAAGATTATGAGGAAAAAATTATCGTCCTAAATTCGGGCAACTCGGGGCGGGGCTGGTCGGGGCGGGACTAGTCGGGGCGGGGTTAGTCGGGGCGGGGCTGGTCGGGGTAGGGCGGGACGGAGCGGGGCGGAGCGGGAGCGGGACGGGACGAGAGGAGGTACTCGGGGCTATACATGAAGATTGAGCTAATTCTATTTTATTAATGTAGAAAAAATGTCCCACTTAAGATTTTCCCACACATGCCCTCCCTCCCTTCCTTCCCATAGCCCTCTCTTCCTTCCCTCAACCCTCTCTTCCTTCCCTCAACCCTCCCTTCCTTCCCATAGCCCTCTCTTCCTTCCCTCAACCCTCCCTTCCTTCCCATAGCCCTCCCTTCCTTCCCATATCCCTCCCTTCCTTCCCTCAACCCTCCCTTCCTCCTCATAGCCCTCCCTTCCTTCCCATAGCCCTTCCTCCCTTCCTCCTCATACCCCTCCCTTCCTTCCCATAGCCCTCCCTTCCTTCCCATAGCCCTCCCTTCCTCCTCATAGCCCTCACTTCCTTCCCATAGCCCTCCCTTCCTTCCCATAGTCCTCCCTTCCTTCCCATAGCCCTCCCTTCCTTCCCTCAACGCTCCCTTCCTCCTCATAGCCCTCCCTTCCTTCCCTCAACCCTCCCTTCCTCCTCATAACCCTCCCTTCCTTCCCATAGCCCTCACTTCCTTCCCATATCCCTCCCTTCCTTCCCTCAACCCTCACTTCCTTCCCACATCCCTCCCTTCCTTCCCATATCCCTCCCTTCCTTCCCATAGCCCTCGCTTCCTTCCCATAGCCCTCCCTTCCTACCCTCCTCCTCCAATACACCTTCTTTCCTTCCTACTAATACCCTCCTTTTTCTCCCTCTCTTTCCTCATCCACCTTCTCTTCCTTCGCTATCCTCTGTTCCGTTTCTAACCTCTCTTCCCACTTCTGCTTTCTCCATCTCCCTCCTCATCCACCTCCCTCTCTTTTGTTGTCCTCCTCCTCCTCTTTGTCTCTCCTTCCACTTCACTTCACCCATTCCATCAACTTGTCATCAACACGCAACAATACATCGCCTGGGTGACACTGAAATTCATCACAGGTCATCGGTTCATCAGGTCACCAGGTCATCGAGAGGTTCATCAGGTCACCAGGTCATCGAGAGGTTCATCAGGTCACCAGGGCATCGAGAGGTTATCAGGTCACCAGGTCATCATCAGGTCACAAAGTAGTCATCAGGTTATCATCAGGTCACCAAGTCATCAGGAGGTCGCCAGGTTATCGTCAGGTCACCAGGTCATCAGGAGGTCGCCAGGTTATCATCAGGTCACCAGGTCACCAGGTCATCAGAAAGTGTCATGATCAGGGTGGCATGTCAGACAACCAGCGGTAACAGTCTAGTTCATCAAGTGTTTACGTGGGTGTAGTGTGGGTTAGGTTGGGTTGGGTTAGGTTAGGTTAGGTTTGGTTAGGTTAGGTTTAGGTTAGGTTTGGTTAGGTTTGGT
This sequence comes from Homarus gammarus, assembly GCA_958450375.1. Lineage (NCBI taxonomy): Eukaryota > Metazoa > Arthropoda > Malacostraca > Decapoda > Nephropidae > Homarus > Homarus gammarus. The sequence continues at coordinate 1,019,800 of CAUDMG010000786.1, read as the reverse complement.
TTAGGTTAGGTTAGGTTTGGTTAAGTTAGGTTTGGTTAGGTTAGGTTACCTTCAGTGCCTCGGAGGGTCGTGCGTCACCTTCTGCCTCATTAGACGGGTTAACTATCTCCTCTTACCTGGGCGGATCCTTTACCTCTTTCACCTCACCTCTCAAAACACTCCACCTACCTCCCCCCACCTCTCAACCATCCGCCATCTGCCCCCTCTCACTTCTCAGCCACCTTTTCTGCCCCCTCTCACTTCTACGCCACCCCTATCTGTCCCCTCTCACTTCTCAGTTTCCCCTATCTGCCCCCCTCTCACTTCTCAGCCATCCCTATCTACCACCCCCTCCTCAGCCACACCCACTCTATCCCCCTCACCTCTTACCCCACCCTAAATCACTCCTCTTGGTGGTTAAAGAGATCGCCAGGCACTGTTGATTGCTACTGATGGCACTGTGATTATGGTGTTGGCACTATTACTACTACAGTATACTCCAGTGCCCCACGATCCTCTCTCCTCTCTCTCTCTCTCTCTCTCTCTCCTTCCTCCTCTTCACCCTCCTCCTCCTCCTCCTCCTAATCACCCACGTCAGCGACTCACAGGACCCTTTTCCCAGCCACCTCCCCACCCGAAATCAGATAGCCTCCCCAACTCCCCACAATCTGATAGCCTCCCCAACTACCCCACAACCAGAGGTCTCCACCACCCCCCCTCCCTCCGCTCCAGGGCCTTGAGGTGGCGGCTATCGGTTCTGTGGTAACACTGTGGTGGCCGCAAAGCAATACTCCATCCCCCTGCCTCGCCTCCGTCAGGGTGTGGCCGAGTTGTGCAATGTGCCTACCACCATCAGCACCACTACCACCATCATGATCACCACTACCATCATCACCACCACAACCACGATCACCACTACCACCATCATGATCACCACTACCATCATTACCGCCACTACCATCATCACCACCACTACCATCATTACCACCACAACCATTATCACCACTACCACCATCATGATCACCACTACCATCATTACCACCACTACCATCATCACCACCACTACCATCATCACCACCACTACCATCATCGCCACCACTACCATCATCACCACCACAACCATTTCCACCACTACCATCATCACCACCACTACCATTTTCCCTCACCATTCTCTGAAACTCTCAAGAGTACCCTAACACATGATAGGGGGGTATCTCTCTCTCTCTCTCTCTCTCTCTCTCTCTCTCTCTCTCTCTCTCTCTCTCTCTCTGAAGCGAACCCTCAAACATAACAGGGGTTCGATCTCTCTCTCAACCTCAGGTCGAGTATTGGAACCCAGGTAACACAGTGAACAATTGTACGGCTTTCAATTCACACGATCACACTTGCATGTTCTACCTGTGTCAAAGAGGGGGGGGGAACCTGTATATACCTGTATAAGGGGGGGGGAATGGAAACCTGGATTCACCTGTATAAAGGGGAAGTAACTAAGAGATATAAGGGATAATTAGACATTAACCTTTACCTGTATAAGGGGAGATGAACTGGCGATAAAGGGAAACTGTACTGTACACACCTGCAAGTACCTGTGTAATTAGGAGGGGAAGAATTGCTCGGATATCTTTACACCAAACCTACCTGTATGGAGGCTAACTGACCTCACACCTTAATTGGGAAGTTACCTGTACCTGTATAAGGGCGGGGATGCGAACGGGTGATACGAAGAGATACTAATGAGAGGTGGTCCAGTAACTACACCAATTAGCAGGCTGGGGTGAGAGGTAGGTAGGTAGGTAGGTAGGTGGGGGGGGGGGAGGTAGGTGGGTGGGGAGGTAGGTATGTGGGGGGAAGGTAGGTGGGGGGAGGTAGGTAGGTGAGGGGAGAGGGAGGTAGGTGGGGGAGAGGGAAGTAGATAGGTAGCTGGGTGGGGGGAGAGGGAAGTAGGTAGGTGGGGGTGAGAGTAGGCTGTAACACTCACAGAGACGCCATGTATGAGAGGGATGTGAGAGGGGAGGGAGAGTGTGAGAGGGGAGGAGTGTGTGTGAGAGGCGAGGAAGAGTGTGAGAGGGGAGGAGAATAAGAAGAAAGGAGTGTATAAGAGGAGAGGGGAGATCACACTAAAAGAGGGGAGGGGAGAGTGAGTGAGGGGAAGCAGTGAGAAGCAATTATCACACGTCCATCATAACCGGTTCCTTCACCCTCGGCCCCTCGGGTAGGTATAAGGGGTACCACTAACCTCCCCTCGGGTAGGAATAAGGGGCACCACTAACCTCCCCTCGGGTAGGAATAAGGGGCACCACTAACCTCCCCTCGGGTAGATAAAAAAGGGGGAAGGAAAAGAAATAAATGGAAAGTAACATCATCATCATCATCATCATCATAATAATAATAATAATAATAATAATAATAATAATAATAATAATAATAACCCCACACGTATTGACCAGTCATATACAGGACCCTACTATGGACTGACTGACTGACTGACTGACTAACTAACTAACTGACTGACTGACTGACTGACCGATATCACAAGTCTCGCGGCAAAAATATAAACATAAAAATATTCTCAATTTAATTTAACGAAAAACAAATCAATATCTCTCATCTCCAGTGTCTCTTGGCGAGGAGAATGGCGCTCTCTCCCTCCCTCCTTCACTTTCCCTCCTATTCTCTCCGTCCCTCCCTCCTTCACCCTCCCTCCCTCACACTTTCCCTGCTTGACTCTCTCTACCATTCTCTCTCTCTCTCTCTCCCACTCCCATCCTCCCTCCCTTCTTCCATCGCCTATCTTCCTCCCTCTCCCAACTCTCTCACTCTGGAAGGTGTGTGTGCAAGTAAGGAAGGATGGAATGGAGGAGGAGGAGGAGGGTCGAGGAGGAGGAAGGTCGAGTGTGTGGAGGGGAGAGGAAGGAAGAGAGAAAAGAGTGTGTGGAGGGTGAAGAAGGAAGAGTGTGTGTGTGTGGAGGAGGGGGGGGTGGGGGGGGGGGTGGAGGGGTGGACGAACGCCCCTCCACCGCACCTCGTACTTGACCACTTGAAGACACTCACCCTCAAGGGAACACAGCTTCATAATCCAAGGCCGAGGTGGTGCTCAGGGGGTGGTGTTGGGGTGATGTTGGGATGGTGTTGGTGGTGTTGGGGTGGTGGTGCTCTGGGGTGGTGCTCTGGGGTGGTGCTGGGGTGGTGTTGGGATGGTGTTGGTGGTGTTGGGGTGGAGGTATTGGGGTGGTGTTCTGGGGTGGTGCTCTGGGGTGGTGCTGGGGTGGTGTTGGTGGTGTTGGGGTGGTGCTCTGGGGTGGTGCTCTGGGGTGGTGTTGGGGTGGTGGTGTTGGGGTGGTGGTGTTGGGGTGGTGCTCTGGGGTGGTGCTCTGGGGTGGTGCTGGGGTGGTGTTGGGGTGGTGTTGGTGGTGTTGGGGTGGTGGTGTTGGGGTGGTGGTGTTGGGGTGGTGCTCTGGGGTGGTGGTGTTGGGGTGGTGTTGGTGTGGTGCTCTGGGGTGGTGTTGGGGTGGTGTTGGGGTGGTGTTGGTGTGGTGCTCTGGGGTGGTGCTCTGGGGTGATGGATTGTTGTTAGTCAAGGTACAGAACACAGGTACAATATATCACACCAAGTTACAGTATCATCAAACCACCAATCAACGGACATAATGCCCTCATACGCGTGGACTTAGCAACCCTGCGTCTGGGTACTGGCGTGGCGGGACGGAACGGGAAGTAGAGGTCAGGGAAGTAGCCACGACACGCTACGAACACACACACTCACACCTGATCCATACACATAATCCACACACCTGGACACTTAACACCGCTACCACGTGGATTAGTGGCTAGCGTCTTCCTCTCCCAGCCGGATGGTCCAAGGTTCGAATCCCATGAGATGATACACTTGAGTAAATATTTCCCACTGTAGCCAGCCCAAACAAATATAACCAATACAAAGTAGCCAATAGCCTAATCAAAAGTTGTATGTTGTTTCTGGTAACACTTGTCGTAATGGTGTACGTATAACAAGACAGACAGTGTACCCTATGACACTGTGTTTATGTTAGACGGATTCACCCGCTTCGTTCTTCACTCAGATGTGGATTTAATTAATACCTGCGTTCGTCACCTGAGAGGAGATTCAACCCTTAGATCTGTCCTTTCATGAATAATAATAATAATAATAATAATAACAACAGTGGAATACATTGGAAAGCGCCTTCGTGATATATAATAGAGGTTGTCTGTGTGTTGTGGTGAACAGTGTGTAGCAATAAGAGCGGGGAGGAGACGTATGAGGGGGCGAGAGGTGAGGGTGGAGAGGTGAGGAGGGGGAGAGGTGAGGAGGGGGAGAGGTGAGGAGGGGGAGAGGTGAGGAGGGGGTGAGGAGGGGGAGAGGTGAGGAGGGGGAGACGTGAGAGGGAAGGTGAGGAGGGGTGAGGAAGGTTTGTGAGAGAGGGGTGAGGAGGTGGGATGAGGGCAGGGTGCAGGGTGGGGAAGAGTGGGGCAGGAGGGGAAGAGTGGGGAAGAGTGGGGAAGGTGTGAGGGAGGAAAAGGATGAAATGTGTGAGGACATTAGTGTAAGCTATGGGCGTGTCTGTAGGTGGTATGGGCGTTTGTATAAAGTATGGGCGCGTGTATGAAATATGGGTGGGTGTGTATGAAGTACGGGCGTGTGTATAGAGTATAGACGTGTGTGTATAAGTATGGGCGTGTGCGTGTAATATATTGGCGTGTTTGTGTGAGATATGGGTGTGTGTCTGTGAGAAATATGTGTGTGTGTGTGTGTACAGGAACAGGAACATTAATAAGTCCACTTTACCTGAACACACCAGGTAAACATACAGACACGAACCGAACCTAACCTAACCTAACCTAACCTAACCTCTCTTCACCTCCTCCACCTTCACCACCACTACCATGACACGACGCGAAGAAGCCAGATAACAGCAACCCAACAGCACCATAATAGCAACCCAGCACCACAACAGCACCCCACCACGACTACAGCATTTCGTCCCATATCACTAACCAGCTGCCTGTGTAAAACCTTTGAGAGGATGGTTCTTGGCAGACTCTTATATAGAATCAGAGAACACATGTCTCCTAACATAAATGGCTTCACCCATGGTAAAGGTGTACATAATTGCATCACCACATTCCTAACTGTGCATGGTGATGAAAGGCACAGATACACCACATTTCTTGACCTAAAAGCTGCATTTGATATTGCCAATAGGCAACTGATATTGTACGAACTAGCCAAAATGGATATAGGAGGTAGGCTGTTACACTGGATAAGTGGTTACCTAACCAACAGAAGGGCTGCTGCACTGTTTCAGGGATACAAAAGTGAAGTTAAAGATATGCAACTTGGTACCCCTCAAGGTGGAGTACTTAGCCCCACTTTGTTCAATGTTCTTATGAATGCATTATTAAATTTAATACCAGACAACCCCAGCAATATCTCAATCAGCTATGCTGACGATATTCTTATACATACTAAAACTCATCGTGAAATGCAAACCACCCTGAACCATGTATACGCAGCCTGTGAACACCTCGGTCTTATTATCTCCACTGACAAAACTAAGGTGTTCAACAAACAAGCTGGGAACCGCAAACGCGGCCCCGCCAAGTTCAAGATAGGTAACAACACTATTGACTATGTTTCTTCTTTTAAATATCTTGGTGTTTCCGTCCCTTGTACCCTACCTGCCATACAACAGCTAACCCGCCAATGTACTGACAGACTGAGACCTCTTAGAAGTGTAGCGGGGTACAGCCCGCACTATGGTGCTAATATTAGAATTGTTAAAACAATGTACCTAGGCTATATAAGATCTCTGATAGATTACCACGCACCAGCCCTGGTCATTCGTGACGGGAAAGGCGTTGACAAGCTCGAGAAAATGCAAAATAAAGCCCTCAGAATTATCCTAGGATGTCCCATGAGCACTAAAGTACTTAATATGAGGAAAGAACTAGGTATACCCAGTGTTAAAGATAGAATAATTGAAGTCAACCTCATGATAGCCCTGAGGCTTCTGCGTGGTGATCCTGATAACATTGTTTCCTTAAAATTGCTAGAATGTATGAACCATGGGACTACTGAGTCTAAATGGATCCAAACTACAGCTACACATATGAAGATATTTGGACTAGACCACCTGTACAAAGTTGAGACACAACAGCGCTTCCTGCCACCCTGGCGGACAGTTCCCTTCGATATCACAATACCGACGTATCCGCCTAAAAAATTAATTATACAAAGCATTTATCTCCAACACACTGCCAAATTGAGAGCTCTTGAACACATACACACTCTACAGACTGATGATAATATCACACAGACCATCTACACTGATGGGTCTCTAAACACCGCCTGTGGGAGGGCTGGAAGTGCTATTGTTGTGACTCAACCTGACGGTAATATAATTGAGAAAGGAGTTAGAATTAACAACTGGGCATCCACTCTACAAACTGAATTAGTTGCCATACTCACAGCTATTAAATTCATTGAAACCACTTTTACTGACAGTCTCATCATCACTGACTCTCTATCCTCACTACTTGCCCTTGGTACCCTCGACTCAGGTTGTCACGCTCTTGTCTCTGAAGCCAGACACAAATATGCGTGCCTTGTTGACCGGGGTGTCAGGGTCAAACTGTTGTGGATCCCCTCTCACATAGGCCTCATAAAACATGACAGAGTTGATGCCCTCGCCAAACTCGCGTCTAACAAAGACACCGTTGAATACAATTTGGGTCTGTCAAAAAGAACCCTTAAAACTGTAATTAGGAAAGAACTTATTGATGAGTTTGACGCAAGTAGACAAGTGCAAACAGGCACTAGTCAATCCATAGTTTACCATGATGAGATGTATCAAGTGAAACACGTTTATGGAGCAAGTAACAAGATCACTAGATTACAAGATGTTGTAACAGCTAGATTAAGGTTAGGATATAAGTACCTTTGGCAGTATGTTCCTCAAGCAGATGTAAACAAAACTAAATGTAAAGTGTGTGGCCATACATATGGCCACACACTTGAACACTACGTCCTCGACTGTGTGAAGATAGAACCTTTTAGGGACAGGTCCAAGCACACTGTGTGTGAAATGGCACAACACTTCATCTCTAATGGCAAGATAGCCGACATATTAAGATTGTATCCACTTTTTTGCACTTAGTATCTATGTCAGTTCTCATGTACAGAACCAAATACGCAATGTGCTTGAATACCTCCCACGTAAATGTGAATAACAAAGTGTGAGGCCAGACATACTGCCTCACACGCCTGTTCTCACGCATTTGTGAATAAGTTACCCTTTATGTA